>WSFP011466162.1:0-18331 GCA_009831015.1 Picea engelmannii
CTCCTTAGGAAGCAATGGTCTCCATTGAGTTGAGTTCCCCCATCAGATGACGAAATTTCTGCTGAATTTGGCCCCGGGTGAGCCACTTGCCTTGGCGCAGGAGCTGCCCTGCTTTGACGACTCGATAAAGTTGGATTCTTTGTTATCGAGTGCCCTTGATCTGTGTGTCCACAATATGATCACTGGATTATTTTTGTATGCAGTCAGGGTTGATATATGTTGTTGTCATTTGTTCTGCTACATCTGAGATGTCTAATAATGGTGGGAAATAAGGTCGAAGGAGATCCACGTTGAACATTGGGTGCAGGCCAAGGAGAGGAGGAATGTTGAGCTCAAAAGAATTATCCCCCACGGCCTTGATGATAGTGTACGACCCATAATGGAGTGGGCAAAGATTTCTATGGGGTCCTGTAAGGCGTTCTTTTTTCAAGTGCAACCAAACTTTGTTGCCCACCTGAAACTTATGTGGCACCCGATGTTGATCATGGTGTTGTTTGTAATTGTCACTGGACTTCTGTAGGATATCCTAAACCTATTGGCGGATGTGCTAGATACTCTCAATGAACCAGGTGTCTTTGTTATCTTTAGTTGGATCAGGATATGAGTCGGTCGAGGTGGCCGCAAGGGGAAGTGCAACATCTATGGGACCCAATCGTTGGAATCCCAACCCCACCTGAAAGGGGTTGTGGCCTGTAGAGCTATGCAGGGCTCGGTTGTAGTTATGTTGGACATAGGGAAGGCTCTCATCCCATGTGCGGGGGTGATTTGAATTATACATGCGAAGGATATGCACAATCATTCAATTTACAACCTCGATTTGGCCATCTATCTGGGGGTGGAAGTTCGTGGATTTGGTGAGCTTGGTGTCCAGCAATGACCAAAGGCTCAACAAGAATGTGCTGAGAAATTGACTATCTCGATCTAAGACAATGGTTTGGTGGATTCCAAAATGTACCTAGACTTGTTCAAAGAAGAGCTTGGTAGTGGCCTCTACTATGATGCTCTTCTTACAGGCAACCAGAATCACCATCTTAGAAAAGCGATCAACAACCACAAAAACACAGTCATTTCCCCGCTTGGTGGACAAGAGGCCCGACATGTAGTCCATTGAGATGGATTTCCATGGCCTGTCAGAATTAGGAAGAGGGGTGTACAGGCCTTGTTTCTTAGTGGTCGGTTTGGCAATAACATAGACAGTGTAGGACATGATATACTTGTTGAACTCCTGTCGAAGTTTCGGCCAATAGAAATGTTTATGTAGCATCGCCACTGTCTTTTCTACACCGAAGTGTCATGCCACCTGACTGTAGTGGGCTTCCCAGATCAGCTTCACTCTCTCGCTTGATGGAACACAGATATGGACCAGACGACACAACAACCCATCCTGGAGATGGAAATTATCGACAACTGTGTTTGCACCCAACATTTGGTAGGTGGTGGCGAAGTCAGGGTCTGTCTCATAGAGTTGGGGCCATCCAGAGGTCTCATGGCCGCAAGAGTCTAGCACCGTGGTGAGTGCCACGACTAGTGGTCTGCTGAGGCAATCAGCGATGCAATTGGTGCTTCATGTTTTATACTTGATGTTGAGGTGGAATTGTTGCAAGTATGTGGACCACTTTTGATGGCGGTCATTCTGCAATTTTCCATGTGTCTGCATGAACTGGAGTGCCTTATGATCAGTTTGGATGACTGTCTCCTTCCCAAGAATGTAATTTCTCCACTAGAAACAGGCTTTCACAATGGAGTACATTTCTTTTTTGTAAGTAGGGTACTTATGGATAGTATATGACAGTGTCTCACTATGATAGGCCATGGGGTGGTCGTGTTGAGTGAGAACGGTGCCCACAGCATAGTCTAAAGCATCTTTCTCGATCTCAAAGGGATGTTGTAGGTATGGTAGTGAAAGTACTGGGGATGATCACAAGTGTTTCTTCAAATCATCGAATGCTTATTGTTGGGACCGACCCCACGCAAATTTCACCTTACCACCACCCCTATTTATTTGGCTGAGGACCCATGCAATATGGGAGAATCCCAGCACAAACCTGCGGTAGAAATTGGTAAGGCCCAAGAAGCTTTGAAGCTCAATGAGTGTGGTTGGGGCTGGCCAGTCACGGATGACTTGGATCTTGGCTAGATCCACATGTATGCCATTTTGATCAATGATGTGGCCCAGTTAATGGACCCTATCCATGCCGAAGGAGCATTTTTCCAAGTTGGCGTATATCTTGTGCTGCCACAGGGTGTGCAGAACATGTTGAATATGTTGCTTGTCCCAAGTCTTGCTGTAAATTAGAATGTCATCCAGATATACCACTACAAAAGTATTGGTGAATGGTCGCAGGATATCATCCATCATCCTCATGAAAGTGGATGGAGCATTTTTCAAACCAAAGGGCATGACCAACCATTCAAAAAGTCCTTCCTTTGACTTGAAGGTGGTCTTCCATACATCTGTCTATTCTATCGGGACCTGGTGGTAGCCAGACTTCATATCAATCTTACTAAAGTATTTGGCCCCCGTAAGTTGATCAAGGAGGTCGTCGATTCGGGGAATCAGGTAATGATTTATGACTATGATTTTATTCAGAGCACGGTAATCAATACAGAGTCGCCAGGTTCCATCTTTCTTCTATAACAACACGATTGGGCTCTTAGAAGGTGATGACTTAGGATGGATGTGCCCCTTGTGGAAAAACTCTTAGATCTGTCGCTTGATCTCTTCATTCTCTAACAAAGAGTGACGATAGACTGGCCCATTGGGCAATGATGTGTCGGGGGTCAAATCGATGGGGTGCTTGACCTGGAAATGTAGAGGTACCCCTGTAGGTCAGGAGAAGATATCCGAGTATTCTTCCACGACCTTATCTACTTGCTTCTGATGTGTGGAGAGGTAGGCCACAGAGACCCTATATGTGGCTGTGATATTTCACTTATTCTGAGAGAGAATCGCGAAGAAGACAAACTTCCCTGTCTGAGAGATGACCTTCCTACATTGCTTAGCAGAGATCAAGGAAATAGCACTAGGTGGGACTACCTTGGGTATCCTATACAATTTCCTTTTCAAAGTAATAATAACACTACAAGGCCTAGACTCATATACAACATGATGTTTCCATAAATAAGGTTGGCCCAAAAGAACATCAGAAACTTCGAGAGGAGAAAAATCACACAATACCTCGTCTTTGAAGGGCTTGATGTCGTACAACAATTGGCACTATTGGCTGATGTGAAGATCACTTCCTTGGTGGAGCCATCCAATGGTGTAGGGATGTGGATGCAGCGTTGTTGGCAGAGCCAGCTGCTTGACAACCTCTGCTGAGATGAGGTTCTTCTGGCTACCGCTATCAACGATGAAGTGCAGCGGGGTGCCTTTTACCCACATCTATGAATGGAAGAGGTGCTCTCCTTCTTCTGGCTCGTCTGGTACACCAAGTTGGAGCTTGGTGGTAGCAATGGTGGCACTAGGTTCCGCATCAATGATCCGTCTTCCCCTTTATGGTTCTAGCTCAGAGTCAGAATCTACATATGATTCAAAGGCTTTCACTTCGGCCACCAGTGACTTCTTTGAGCGGCAGTCAACAGTGTTATGCCAAGGGCTCTTATGGAAGTCACACCACTTCCCGGTGTCTTTCTTTATCTTTCCGGTGTCCTTCTTTGTTTGCGTCTTGGACTGGTTGTCCTGATACTATCCATCTTTTCTCTGTCATTTTTTCTGTGGATTGGGGCCGCCCTTTCCTGGATTTTGTTGTGAGGGGTTCCCAGGCCCAAATAGCCATGTTTTTTGTTTGAGCTTCTGCTCGATTTTAACGGCATATCTGTAGGCCACGCCCAAGGATGAGATGTCTAGAAATTCCATTTCGGTCTGGATGTATCTATGGATAGAACCGTGATACTTGAGCACCAGATGTCGCTCTGAATCTTTGATACCCAGCTTGGTGCACAAGGTATGGAAGATATTTGTGAAATCTGTCACTGCTTGGTCTCTTTCTTGTTGCAGTGTGGTCCATTTGGTATACAGGTCATCATAACTTTCGACAGGGTAGTATTGTTCATTAATAGCATCCTTGAAGGATTCCCAGGTGGCCTTGATTGAAAATAATGAGGGTTCCTCTATTTCCTTTTGCTCACAGAACGTTTCCCACCAATATTTGACATGGGGAATGACTATGATGAGTGCAAAGGTAATATTTTCTCTATTCAAAAAGTTATGGACAAAAAAATACCCTTCTAGTAGATTCAACCACTTGTCCATAGAATCTACGTCTATCTTACCTTCAAATATAGGAATATCGAAGTTTATTTGTACCTTGAAGGGGGAGGCGCCTCCATTCGAAGAAGATGTGTCGCATGTTGATAGCCGCCGAAGGATTTGCGTGAAATTATCCATCATCTCGTTTATTTGTTGCATGAGGGCTTCCTCAATCAACAGTTTGAAAGGATCTCTTGTCCCGACATCTCTCTTTTCTCCTGCCATGAGAGGTCAGTTGGGCGTGTGAGAGATTTTGTCCTCAAGAGAAACAAGCTCGAGACCCAAGTCTTTGTACTCCGACCTTGTTGGGGACATACATTAAGACGACAAGGAGAGGAACGCTCTGATACCACTGATCTGGATTTTATGATTAGAACGAAATGAATACAGATTATTAATAGGTTCTTAACACAAAATAATAGAGATACAGTAAAATTGGTTTTATATTCAATAAAGAAATAAGTTGGAAACTGTAAAATGCAGCGGAAACAAGCTTGCTAGAATGGTGGCGGCTTATCTTTGAGAAGAGATGTGATAGTTGTGCTCATTCGCAAGAAGATTATTACAATGAGGCTCTCAAGGAATTTTTACAATAAACAAGAGTTTCCCAAACATCCAAAAACCTAACCCTAGGAGATGAAGCACCAAAAGTCATGTGGGCTCTGTTTGGGTAAGTCAATACACCAACTTCCCAAGGTCGTAATTTTTGCATATGATCTCCATTTTAGGTTTATGGTAGCCCATTGGAAAGATCTATCCGAGGACTACAACAGTTGCACAAAATTTTAGGATGAAACTTTGAGACTGCAACATACCCCAAAAAACGTCGTTTAGGGCCTCAAAACGGCTCTGGAAGTTCAGGACCCGAAAAACTGCTAAAAATAGTAAATTATCAAAATTGCTAGAAAGTTGTTTTGAGCCAGCTGGAAAAGGTGGGTGGCCACCGATATCCACCTGGATCAAAATGAGTCCTGCATAAATACTTGGGGTTTCTCATGTATATCTCTTTAGTGATATCACCGTGAAGAAATGCATTCTTCACGTCCATTTGATGGAATTCCCATCCCTTGGTTGCTGCAATGGAAAGTGCCAATCATATGGAATCCATATTCACTACTGGAGAGAATGTCTCATCATAGTCAATACCATGAACCTATTGAAAGCCTTTGGAAACAAGCATGGCTTTGTATCTTATAATCTATCCATTAGCTGCACTCTTGGTCCTGTAGACCCATCTTCATATGACAAGTTTCCTCCCAGAAGGAAGGGGAACCAGATCCCAAGTCTGGTTCTCGATGAGGGAGATGTACTCCTCTTGCATGGCAGATTCCGAAAAGGGATTTCCAGCAGCCTCGCCATAATACTACGGATCTGAATACTGAACCAAGAAAATATGCCTAGAAGGCAATGGTTTAGTGGCAGTGAGTGAACCAGGAGGCTCCTCGAAATCAAATCGAGTCCTCCTAGTGTCGACTGGATCACCAACGAGATCTCATGCATCATGAAGAGTAGTTTTTGCCCACTTGGGCCTCTATTCTGGCTCTACAACTGCATCTAGATTCCCTGACTATGCATCTGACTGTAGTGACTCTGAATCTGAATCATATGATTCCTCTTAATCATTTGATTCCTCTTAATCATCTGATTCCTCTGAATCATTTGGTTCCTATGAATCATTTGATTCCTCTGAATCAAAACTCTCATCTAAAGAAAAGTTGGCATGTGCATGTTCATCATCTCGTACAGGTGGAAGAGTGAAGGTGTTTGCATGTGGCTGTTGAGGTACATGCAAGACACCTTCCTCGAATTGGAAAATATGCTCAATTATGAGTCGGTCTAAGGAAAGATCAATAAGTCGATATCCCTTCACACCGTTGAAGGGATAGGTATCCGACAAAAATTCACTCAGTGCACTATGGATCAAGTGCCTTCCTCTTTTCAGAGGGAATCCAGGCCCATGCACGTGAACTGAAAATGCGAAAGTGGGTCACTTCCAGTTTGAGGCCGCTCCAAGCCTCTTAGGGGGTCTTATCCTTGAAAGATCAATGGGGAGATCTGTTTTGGATGTATGTTTCACAATTAAGTGCTTCGTACCATAGTCTTTATGGTAGTGACTTTGCATGCATCATGCAAGATGCCATCTCCTTTAAAGATTGATTTTTCCGCTTAGAAACTCTGTTTTGTTGCGGAGTATAGGGAACTGTGTTGCAATTGAATCCCTACCTCATGGAAAAGATTATGGATCTCATGATTTACATATTCTCCCTCGTTATCAGTTTGAAGGACTTTGTTATTCTACCTAGACTGTGTCTCAACCAGGGCTTAGAAATATTTGAGGTGTTGAAACACCTCAGATTTTTTCCTAAGAAAGAAGATCCATATAAAACATGAGAAATCATCAACAAAAATGAGAACAAACCTCGCTTTTATGATCGATGGATGCAGAAAGGACCCATAAGGTCATTGTGGATCAGATCTAAAGGTGTGGAGGCTCTCGAAGACTTTCCCTTGTCGAATTTCTCTTGAGGGTGCTTCCCGAGAACACATCCCTCACACACTCCCTTGGATAAATGGATGTTTGGTAGACCATAAACCAATTTGTGCTTGCTAAGTCGTTGCATGTATCTGAAATTCAAATGTCCAAACCTTTTGTGCCATATCCTACTACTTTCATCAGCATGAGTAAGTAGTAAAGCAGAATCAAGTTCAATGAATTCAAAAAATGTATACAATCTAGAATAATGATTTACCTCACCGGTAGCAACCCTGGAGTTGGTTTGCATGTCGTATATGTCCACATAATTTTGTGTGAATATGAATTTCTTTCCAGTGCCAGAATTTGTCATCTGATACACGAAGAGAAGGTTGACAGAAAGTTTGGGAGCGTGCAATACATTCTCGAAGCTTTCGTTGGTGAGTTCAATCCTTCCTTTGTCGGTGACTTCAATGGAAGAGTTTCCCCCATCAGAATAGGAGGACCTTTGCATGCATCCAAAGAATAATATACTGCTTTTGAGGCATTCATGTGATGTGATACTCCTGAATCTACGATCCAAGCATCGGGAGAGGAGTTGATGGCACTCGAGGCATGGCTAGAATTGCTTTTCTTGGAATTTGGATATTTTGGCTTCTTCTTCTTGGAACCCTTGGGGATGAGATCTCCAAGGTTGTTTTTCTGAAGTATTTGAGAAATCAGATCTTTTTTTTTTTACATGCATGCGGATTCTGAATGGAATCCTTTGTGATAGTATGTGCATTTCTCCCCTTTTCTTCCCTTTTCTCCTTTGGATCCGGAGGAATCGGTGAAGGGTTTTGTGTACCCTTACTTCTTCGGATGTGCATGAGCTTTATGTTTATCTTTATCTATAGATTTATGATATTTGTGGCTGCCATATTGCACAGTGAGTGCATGCGCCTTTAGGCCTTTGATTGTGCTCATGTTGATGAGCTTGGTTTGATCTTGTGTCAGTGCCTCGATAAAGTCCTCAAGAGAATGCATCTTCCAGGTGGCTCCAGAGGTGAATCTAACATAATGGAATGTGGATATGAATATAGAGAATCCAGTACCAAGCTTGGAGAGAATGGTGAGAACCATTTGTTTCTCCTCTTTCGATTTATCAACCCCGCAAGCTTTGAGTTGCGATAGTAAATCCTTGAATTTTGTAAATAAATCTTGGATATTGTCAAATATTTTTAGATCCAATGTGAGAAGCTCCACCTCCAGCATGTTTCCCCTCATCTCATCTCATTTTCCAAATATCCCTTCCAAGATGGTCCAAACTTCATTGGGAGTATTACAGGAAGATATGTGAAAAAAGAGATCGGGAGAAATAAGACTGCAAATTGTTCTGAGTGCCTCATCCATGTGATTTAAATACTTGAATTTTTCTATGGTTGATGTGGTTCTATATCTGTATTCATGTTTAACCTATACAAACCTCTTGTTCAAAGATGTATGGTTGTTTTCTCCTTCCATGCAAAATAGTTGTAAGGTGTAAGAATGAATTCTTTTTGGGAATCCATCTTTCCGCTGTCTTCAATCTTTTGTACCTACAAAAAATTTTGGTGTAGCTTTTGCTTAGCAGTATGTCGGCTCTGATACCATGTAAATGTGTTGAACCTGCACAAAATAGATCTAGCTAAAAAACAATACACACATTTGCAGAGAGAATTGGAGAAAGAAGAAGAAGGAGAGAAAGAATGAAAGAATTCTCATTAATCGTTGTGAATAATGAATAGTTTACACATGTTATACTATGTATAGCTCAATGAGTGTGCACTAGAGGAGAACCAATGCACCATAGTGGTGGTCTAGAGTGATCTGGACACACACCTATAGTTATGAGACTGAAATTCCACCTATTCTAGTCTCTCAGGCAGTTACGGGAGTGAACTGCCACCTAGTTGAGTTAACTAGTCAATTACTCTTCAATTAACTGACTGAACAGAGAGTAGTGAAGAGTTAACTTAGGGAAATAAGGGTAATGTGCCAGTCTGGTGATGATCCCAAGGCAAGTGCGCATTAGCTGGTGATGATCCCAATGTTGCATGGTGACAAAACCAATGCAGCATCTAAACTCAACTCAACTAGTCAAACTAAAGTGTCAACTGAAAGAGAATATTCTCCAGGTGGAATATTCTCCTCTAAAATATAGGATACTGGATAATGACTAATTATGACTAATAAACGAGGATAACCCTTAGGAAAAATAAATCCTAGGTGTGTGTGAAGTAACTCCAACAATTATTACAAAGATTTGGTAAAAGATCGAATCTGGTATGTTGAATAACTAGGGATGCAACAAAAGCATGGGAACGATATAAGGAGTCAATCCATACCTGTGATCAACTCATGTGGACGAAATTAGAATAAAGATCATTCTTCTAATTAATTGATAAAATTACACAATAAAAGGAGAATATTATTTATGTTAAAATTAAATAAAGATGTGCAATGGTTCATGTCAATAGACATGATGGTTTAATCCGATACCTATTGAAATCCTATATAAACCAGAAATGGTGGTGAATCTAAGGGAGTCTTGGTGGATATATATATATATATATATATAATGGATTGAATGAAAGTTAATTCTATCAAGTTGTTGCATGTTTACAAGCAGAGTCTTGTTATGAGGTTTGGATTCCTCACATCTCAGTTGGATCTGAGATCAACAAGTTAGGTCATATTATGAGGGTTGGATTCTTCATTTATCAGTTGGATCTGAGAACTACAATTTGGGTCTTGTAACATAGAGTTGTATCTCTCATATTTAGTTGAAGTTAAATATAATAAAGGATTGATTTTGTTTGTATTCATTCAATTTAAATAAATAATATTTATCTACTTCATACAGTTTGTGTTATACGTGTTTATGAATAATTAATTGAGTTGCATATATCTTACTCAGTTAATTCAGCTAATCTATGAAAGTGTGAAAAGCAGTAAAAAATTTCAAACACTAATTCACGCCCCCCCTCTTAGTGTCAGTGTGTGTTTCAACAAAGCGTATCTTGAACAACGGTGAAATCAACGGTTAACACAACTCCAATATAAACAAGCTTGAATGTGTGATGGTATGTCAGCTTTGAAACCACATAATAGATAATATAAGTTTATGCATGTTGGAGAACCGATACTTCATGGCCTCGGGTTGTTTTCAATTACCAGTAGAGTTCACACGAATTCATGGACAAATTTATTTCATAGCATAATTTCTATATTCCATAGGTGTCGTCGATATTCTTTAAAATTGATAGATGTATCTCTTCCACATGGTCGGAGTAGTGTTCTAGGGTTCTAAATCCTTGGAATGATCCAAAATACTGTTTTGATGGTCTTTTAATCCTAATTGTTAATTTGTTGTTCAACAAATAGTCAGATGAGAATATCTGAATATTAGTCAGCTCAGAGTTGCAGTTTCGGTGTCCTTAACCCCTCGTCCACTTTGAAAGGTGCTCACTTTGATGGATGGCTAAGATGAGATGGTCCACCGAAACTGACGGACGGTCCAAATTAATTCTCAGGCTTCTAAATTTTTTATCCAGATGATGTGTCAGTGTACCAATGCCAATCGGTGACTGCCACATGGACATAGGAAGCCCACTGGATATAAAGGTCAACACTCCAAAACTAGGTGACATGTCTCACACCTATCAGCCACCTCAATGCCACTATGGAACAATTTTGAGTTGCCACTTTTTCATCCTGACGTCAACATGACATCGTCAAGGCCTTAACCAATTTTTGTTTTTAAGCAGGACTAGATTGATTGTTATCCTTCACTTTGAGCATACTCCAATGGATGTTCCTAATTTATTCTATGAATCCTAACCGCTGAGTCTCATAGCCTTTGATGACTTGGAATTCACCACTCCAATGGATGGTCCAGATTCAATCTTGGATATTAAATAAAATCATGTTGATGAAGCATTTTCCTAGAAAAACAATAGCTTCCATGTGTTCAAATAAGGCCAACCAGTAAATTTGGGTCCCACGGCTTAAAAGTAACATGTCATCAAGGTTTCGAATCACATTCACTTGTATTCAAACTAATTATGAAATACTTTTCTATATAAGGCCAAGTAAAACAAATTCTCAGTGAATATGAGATTAATAAAGGAGATATCAACGATCATGATAGCATATCGGGGTTCATCCAATGGATTTTGTTTTTTCATGTCTGTTACATGTTTAATTTGGGAAACAAGTCAATGGAACGCGGAGGTTTCTCTTTATCAGTTGAAGAAATCCAAGGATTTTCTAATCCAATTGATCCATTTTTAGAATTTGAATATATCACCAGGATCGAATAACAATTTATTTTGTAATTCATTTTTATAAATATCTATTGAAAAAGAGAATTGGAGAAAGGGGGGGAGATTTTGGGAATAACTAGAGTCACACTATTGTGCAACTAGACCTAGAAAGTTAGGAAATTTATGGCATCTATAGGCTTTGTTTTTGTGTGAAGAATGTAGGTAATTTGTAATTCTCTGAGATATTGTGGAGTAATGTATTGGATTCATTTATCATTTTAGGTAGAGCCTTGTTTTCTCTTTCTATTTTAGGTGTTAAGATTCTCAAAATGTCACAAATATTTATTCTTTAATTTTTATGTAAGATTAATATCTGGGTTAGAAGTGTAACAATTGGGTACAACCTCAACTATTACAATTATAAAGGAATATTCATAGATTTCATATTTTCATATATATGTTGTAATCGTTGACTAGAACTAAGTATTTATTGTTAAGCCTTATGATTAAAAGGTGAAGTATTCATTTATATTTCTTAGAAAAGTATATGTAATCATGATATGTTTTATGTGAACTCACTTTTCAATCTGTTGGATTCATCATTTGAAATGCCCAACAAATCATGTATTCTTCATCTCAGATTTGTAGAGATTGTGTTTTTCGTCTATATTGTTTGATATTTATTTGTCTTCTGTATTTATTTTGTCTTTCATTATTAAGTTTTTTTTCTTTATTGGATGATACTATGCCCAATGGATTAGGCCTATGGTCTTATAGGATAACAATTATTTAATATCGTTCACTTGTCATTTAATTATAAATATTTCCTACCTAATCTACCCTTCTATTAATTTATTTAAATCTAACACCTGAGTTTAACGAATTAAGTTGATTTCTAGTGATAATAGGCAGTGAATGTCTTTTTGTCTTTGAGATAACCCTCTCTGACTGGAAGGTTCAGCTTGCAATCAAAAGTATGTTTTGATATTCCTTGACATTGTTCCTAAACAATGAGGAACAATCTCAGCAATAACAAGTACAATATACAAATATTTTCTTATTGTAAAAATGTCGTCGAATATTGGCCCCATTTATATGTCTAGATTTAATTAAGTCATTGTCGTCATTGATTTAATAAATTTTCATAAGAGTACTAGTCCACAATTACTTATCAAGAGATCAAAGTTAACCATATAAATATATACATTTTTACCACATAAGCTTCAAAGCTTCATTATAAGAAATTAAAAAAATCATTAAACAATTATAAAAGAGAACTAGGCCAATATAAGAAACTCAGTAGACATGTTCATACATATTTCCTAGAGAAATTAAACTTCTATCTCCACGAAAAATAGGTCCTAATATGGGTCATGTCATGAGTATTTAAATTGATACAAAGAGATATTAAATATTTATAATTTAACTTTCATAGTACGTCCAAAATACAAGCTATATAAATCAAGAATTTGATGTGAAACAAGGTGTAGGTCATAACAAAGACACTATTACAGGCATTGAATAATGACCAAACAATCAAGTTTTTATAGATGTCGCACCTACAAAAGAATTTTCGAAATATATAACCTTCTTCGAACTTCTAATGCTATTTGACCACGTCAAACCTGACTATGTCAATGAACATTAAGCACTTTCAAATGACTATTTAGTTTTTTTAAAGAGACAAAAACGTCGTTGGTATATTGAACCAAGTTAAAACTTCCAATGATTGTTGACCATGTCAAACGTAACTAAGTCAAAGTGCAACATCGTCAGTATATCGATGAAATTTTACATTTTAGTCAGTATATGGACCAACGTTTGGATTGTCGTTGACATAGCAACGAATGCTTGAAATATCATGTACAAATTGAGGAAAGATCAAACTTGTGTCGTTATATCGACAACCATACCTTGTTGACAAGGACTCCAATTTTTTTTGAAATATGGGATCCCTAACATCGCAATAGTGACAAATGATGATGCTCATCGAAAATACAATGAACATTGAGGAGCACCAAAGAAAATTGGTTGAAATTGTAGTAATTTCTAACAGTGTGAATAATTTAACTCATATCATTGTAATATTTTGTCGAATTTTTACCCCATATGTATTAATGATTGTGCAATTATTTTATCTATCCCCCCAGCGTAGTTGTTTAGGACTCTGAGATGTGATTCTTAAACTCTAGTTGTTGAAAATAGAGTTTTCCATTGTACTTTCTTCAAAATTGACAAACAATTGTGGGTATTTTTTTCACATGTTTTATTTTTTCTTTTGTGTAGAATCTTCATGAAAATAGTAGGTCCATTGAACCTTTACCATACCTATGGCCTTGCTCCTGAGCACTTTGAATTTCTAGTCTAGGATGGATACTAGTTCCACCCAAAAATCCCCTTCGTGCTCCACCTGGATCACATTCCAATCAATTATGAGGTTAGGTTCAGGAACATATTTCTTTATTAATGACACATGAAATACATTATGGACTCTCGTGGATGCAGGAAATGATAACATGTATGAAACTGGCCCTATATTTTCTAAGATTTCAAATGATCCACAATATCTTGTTTCCAATTTTGGGAAACTTCCTAATCTTAGCAAACTTATTTTCGATTTCACTTTTAAGAACACATTTTATCCCACTTTAAAATATCTAAAAACTATGTTCTTTTCTACATAACGTTTCTACCTATGTTGGGAAGCCTTTAAATTTTTCCTGATCTTTTCCATGTACTCTTCCATTTCCTTCAACAAATTTGTCCCAACAACTACTCTATTTTTTGGATTAACCCAACTTACTGGAGTGTGACACTTACTGCCATAAAATGATTCAAATGGACTCATTTTTAATGAGGCGTTATACTCATTATTGTAGGAAAACTATGCTAAATGGATATAATCGTCCAACCTTGATGGTTGATCCATCACATATATTCTGAGCATGTCCTTAATTATTCTATTAGTCCTCCTTTTTTTCCCATCTGACTTTGGGTGATACAATTTACTGAGATTTATATTTGCCCCAAATACATTGAACAAACCTTTCAAAATTTTGGAAATAAACTTTAGATCTCTATCTAAAATTATTTCCTTCGGCAATCCATGTAACCTATCAAATTCTTTCATGTATATATCTACAATATTTGTTTCCTTGTGTGTAGTGATCACCAGACTAAATTGTGTTTCCTTAGTTAATTTATCCACCACCACCATGATGGAATCATGTTGCTTCATTGTTCTGGGAATATTTGTAATAAAATCAATTATGACCACTTCCCATTTTCGTTCTGCAATGGGAAATGGCTGCAATAACCCGACTGGATGTCTATCCTCAATATTCACTTTATGGCATTCTAGACACCTGGCAATGTAATTAGCCACTTATTTATTCATTCCCAGCCAAAATTATTGACTAATTACAACTGCAATTGCCTTCTGATATCATGGGTTCCCAACATATGGCATTTCTTTTCAACACTGTATTTTCATCTCATTAGAATTCAACACGTACAATTTTCTTTTGTACATTAGAATTCCATATTCTTTCAGATCATCTAAATTAAATCTCTGTTGAAAATTAGCTTGTTGTAATGTTTCCTTTATTTTTAAATATTATTGATCTTTTTTTTTTGTAATAATTTTATCTTTCATATCAGTCCTGTACATGCTCATGGATACAATATTTACTTCATGAGCTCTCCAACTGGGTGCATCAACCACTTTACTTTCCTTTCCTTTGATGTGCATTGATATTTTGCTTGCTTGTTTTCCAAGGCTGCATAAATCCTTGAAATGTTTCCTCCCATGTCTTCAACTATTTCATCCTCTTGAATGTTGTGTAACATCTTCATTATTTTCCCTTTGTTAGAGAAATCCCTATATAAGTGATTTCCCTCACATACCCAACATTGTATGGGCTCCTTCCTTGTCCTTTTCCCAAATAAATATGCAGTCTTGTACTCATTTTGGGATGACTAACATTGTTTATTTGCTTGGTATTTATTCTTCAAAATGGGTGGCTTAAAACCTTTCTTCCTTTGATCCTTATTACACTTCATCTTGTCCTTCCAATTTTTGTGGAAAATTGGCCTTCCTCTACTCTTCTCATAGAGATGATTTTATCTCCTTATGTCTTCCTCCAAATTCTTGGGGTTATAATATTGTATATTATCACTATAGAAGGAGGGTAACCCACTTACAAACCTTTGTATTTAAAATTTCTCATTATTTATGATGTCAACATACTTCAACAATTCAAAACAACTTTTCCCATGTTCATCCATTATAATGGATCCCAACTTGAGTTCAAGTAACTCTTTCATCTTTATTTCATAGTAATGCTCGAACAAATATTTCTCTTGGATATATGCTTTGAACTACCTCCATGAGATCCTCTTCTCATCAAGGTTCTTGGCTTGCTTAAGTTGATCCCACCACATGGTTATATTTCCTTGTAAGTGGTAGGTTTCAATTATAGTTTTTACTCTTGAGGGGTAATCAAGCAACTAGAAATGTTCCTTCATTTCCAATAGTCATGCCTTTGCTTGTTCCCTTTTTTGTTCTCACCATTGAAAGTTAGTGGCTTAATATTCTCGAGTTCACCGTGTAGGATGTCTCCCTCGGGCCTTCTACTTTTACATCAAACAATAGACACACTTGGGATTCTCCTTGGCCCTGAAATTGCATGAGTTGTTATAGTGGATCTCCTTGGAGAATGATGGTGTCTTCTCACTCTTCATGACTTCCTATCATTTTCATGTTCATCCATTTTTCTATAGGATATATATGTTGTCACTTATCTAGAACTAGCTTTTTTCTTGGTGTCAGATTCTTTGTTGACTTTATTATGTAACATATTCAAGACTTTAAGTATGTATTCCTAATATTTCATAATCATTTCATTATCTTGTCTATATATCTGCACTTCCCTATGAAATATTCTCATAGTTACATCCTCCTTCCTGTCTTTTCCCCCATTATACTTTCTCTCGCCATTTCTCATACTAATATGAATACCTATGATCTCCTCCTCATGATCATAATATAAATTAACATCTTCCATAATTGCATTCCTCATATAAGAACCAAACTTGTTTTATTGTACCTCTAATTCTGGAAGAAATGTGCATGTAGTAATCATTGCTAGAACATGCTTAACATAAAACATTTCATTAATTAGAATACATGTTATTCTCCATCTCAATTTATGAAGGAAAAAAAGGTTGAAATAAAAATATGATTTGGTATATGCATTCTTATCTAATATATCTTTCCACTGGTTGTACCCATGCCTCTATCTGAGTTTTAAGTAAAAATTTACAACATCCACATGGTACTATTTTCCACTCATTTACTTCTATAGAAATATGTTTCATATTTTATGAGAAATTTTAATTCCCAATTAAAATATATAGGTGGATATGTGTCTTCTCCTTCTCAATACCTTTCCAATGACTATTCATTTTCTCAAATATGAGCTCCGAGCTAAAAGTTATGGTCCGGAGAAGTTTTGATTGTTTCCCAAATTCATCCCTATATGCTACATGTGTCTTCATTTTCTTCCTACATATTTCTTTCATATCCCGATTCCAAATATGGCCTAATGGATGTATTCTAGGGTTCACAACATTTCCATATATTTCTCATGAGTCCTAAACAAACTTATATGCATGGAGTTATTCCTTACAGAAGTAAATTGGTGTCGAATTTTTACCCTTATTGTTTCGATTGTAACTTCCTCATACGGGATTCGTTTTGTGCCCGTAGTAGATCATTGGATATATCTCTTTAAGTTATTGTATTTGAACTGCAGAGATGAAGTGTACCTTGATACACTCTATTCTTGTGGTTTTTGATTATCTAAAAGCATCGTTTAGTGCCTCATAATCGCCCTCCAAGTTGAGGACCTCCAAAAATATGAAAAATTCAAAAAAAAATGTATAAAACTGAGTGTTTTACTATTATAACAACCTTTTAAAATTGATTCGTTGATCTCAAATTGAAATAAATCTTATCCATTGATCCTCCAAACCTTCCCCAAGCCCACATATGAATTTCCATCGTCGATCAACAACTTAAAACAATTTGGACCGTGGATTTTCGACACTACATCAATTATCAAAGATTCTCTTTGGAAAACCAAATTTTCTTGCGAATCTCTTGAATGACCGATCATCAACCATCGACCATTTCCCTTGAAAAACCAATATTTCACACAAATCTCCCCGATGCCTGATCATCGACCATCAACCATTTCCCTTGACAAACCAATATTGCACACAAATCTCCCTGATGCTCGATCATCATCCATTGACCATCGAAGAATTTCCTTGACAACCACTTTCCCACAAATCTTGTCGAACCCCAACCATCAGTGATCAACCATTGATGATATTTGTTGACTGACAAAACACTTTTCCAATTCGATTGACCCATCCATTTTCCATCAACCACTTCTTGGCTAACGTGGAAATTGATGGCATGGCATGATATGTGGATGATGATGTGGAATGACATGTCATCCTAAGGAATAAACTTGGTTGACATGGAATGACACGTGGATATTCATGTGGCATGACACATCACCCTCCTCTTTCCTTCATCGAATATTAATGGTTTCTAGTGGAAGAATTTAAACATTGCATTGCTTTTGTTGATGCCCAACCATAGTTCATCGACGATCGAATATTTATTTTGGACACAGGAAAAATTATGCTGAATTTTTTCGATCCTAACGACCATCCATCAATGATCGATGATTTATTTATAACGCATGAAATGTTTTCCCAAAATATGTCAATCCCTAATCATTGCACATTGGTGACCCAAGGTTTCATTTCAATGAGTGAAAATTTATCCCAAAATATATCAATCCTTAGTCCTCAACCATTGACAATAAGAGACTTCTTTTGATGGAACCCAACTTTTCGCCAAACTTGTCGATTTGACCATCGACCATCGGGGAATTATGTTGGAAAACTTCAACACTTAGTGATCTTTTATCAAATTTCAGGTGAATTTGGGCCATCGATCTCTCAATCAAGATGATCTTGACCATCAATCAGCTCCAACCGTCCAACAACCGAAATGAATTACAACCATCCATTTGTTCATTTTCCCAATCACCGAAAATGAATCTTGATCATTGATCTGCTCAACCTTCCAATTGGATGAAATGTTAAGAACCAAATATCAATATAGCATAGAAAAACCTCAGAAAAAGTACTCAACGCCTTGAAAAAGAGATAATTTCAGATAATAAGCCTCTTTGAGGGGGCAACCTCCTTTTACCCCACTTAAATGTTCAAGTACAAGAT
>ML876338.1:0-13374 GCA_009831015.1 Picea engelmannii
CCATCATGAATGAAATTCCTGTCAAACTTCCATGGTCTTCCAAACAAAATATGGCATACATCCATGGGAATTACATCACACATAATTTCATCTCTATATTTTCATATCCTAAATTCAAGCAAGTATTGTTTAGTAACCATTACTTTGTGTCCTTTCTGCAACCGTGAGACTTTATATAGATTTGGGTCTATAGTTGTCTCCAGCTCCAATTTCTACACCATCTCCATGGATACTAAGTTATCAGTGCTCTCACTGTCAATTATAACCTTGCATACTCTGTCTTTAGTCTTGTAAGTTGTCCTGAATAGACTATTCCTCTGTACTGGATTTTTAACTTCTGCCTCTGGTTTTAAGAGAACATTTCTCATCATCAGGGATGTTCCATCCTCTACTCCTTTTGCTTCAAAATTCCCTATTTGTGCTTCTGAAATGTGATCTTCTCCTCCTTCTTTATTTTTCTCGAGGCATTCCGAAGACATGTGCCCTGTCTTTCCATAGGCATAACACCTTATTCCTCGTCTGCCTCTTCCTCTAGAAGAGTTCCTTCCACCATCCTATCTTCCTTGGGAAATTCCTCCTCTTTCCAAGTGACTGTGTGGGGTTTCAACCTCATCTTTGGAATTATGCGCTTTTCCATGGGAAACTCCCTTGCCTTTGTTTGAGGGTGGGATTTTACCTCTACCTTGTTGGCTTTTCTTTCTGGCCAACTTCTCTTATTCCTTCATTGAGAACTGATAAGCATCCTCCACTGTCCTTACTGACATCATGCTGATCTCATCCTATATTTCATACCTCACGCCATTTATATACCTCACAAATTTTTCTTCATCCTTCTCTCTTTGTCCAGCTCTCATGTTTAGCTTGTAGAACTCCTCTTTGTATTCTTTAACTGTCATACCCTTATGTCTCATGTTTTGTAGATTCCTGAATAGATTGATCTAATAATATTTGGGCATGAACTTAACCTTCATCTTGGCTACCATTTTGTCCAAATTATTTATCCTTTGTTTGCCTTTACTTCACCTCTCAGCCTGGAGTTCATCCCACCATAGTGCTTCATGTCCTTTAAGCCTACTGACAGCATGTATCACCCTTTTCTACCCATCGACATCTTCATAATTGAAATATTTTTCCATGGAACTTATCCAATCCAGCATCTCTTCAACATCCAAATTGCCTTCATACATTGGGACCTCTATCTTGCCTCCAACTACCAATCTAGCAACTGCTCTTAGCAAGCGTTCTTCGACAACATTTTCCCTTGAAACTTCTTTGACTTATACATCTTCACTCTCTTCATCATTGATGTCTCCAGCATCAGGTGCTCTTCTCTGCACTACTTCCATCGCTTCCACCCTTACACGAAGTTCTCGCATCTCCCTTTCTACAACACGTTTGGATAAAGGTGGCTCCCCTCCTCTCCTCAGTGGCATTATGTTGATTGTCTCTCATAAACAAAGTACAACTTGGAGTTATTTTGTCTCTTTTATCTCCTTTTCCTACTGTCTGGAAGAAAAATTTCATCTTTGTGATGCAACACCCATACCTTGGCAGGTTCTTCTTCACCTCCTGGTCTAAGTATCATTCTTCGTCTCTCCTTTGATTCATAATGACTCTTCTAGCTCCCAATGGTACCCTTAACAAATATAACCACATGTCCTTCTTAGGAGTTACACCTGTGCGAACAAGCACTAAGCACCAACTCTCACCCCTGTGATCAACTGATGTGACCAAAACTTTTTCCCGAAATGGTATCTCGAGTTTCGTGACTTCGCAATCCTCGATGTGAGTCCCTCTGACTCCTTCAATTCCTGAAACCCGGAAAAGGGCTAATGGGTCTTTGGCTCCTCCCTTATGTATCCACTATGTGACCTCAGTTATGTCTTGGGCTCCACCTCTGAGCGCGTCGATATTTTACGACTCGTGAGTTCACAATACAACACTCCTCTTTTCCCCGAAGTTCGAACTCATGACTTATCTTCTACTACAGGTCAACGGTCCAAATCCTTCTATGATCTAGTGTTCCATATCTTCTCGGGATTTTGTGACTCGTGCCTTCTCGTCAAAACTTTCTCCACAACCATGAATTCTGAAATGAAGAAATTCCAACACGAGATCAATGATCCTCATCATTGCGGATCTGACGGTTACTCTTCTTGCTAAGATTACGAATTCTTAAGGAATCTCTCCTTAACCTTTCCGTTGGTCTGCAAGATCGAATGGTCCACGAAATTTTGGTGGTTCTCCCTCTGAGAAAATTCAACCGTTCATTCGATTCCTTGATGACTCCTGACCAAATGACTTAGCGTATTTTTCTCCTGAGCTTGACTTCTACGAGGTGATTCCAGACCTTGTCCTTTCCTCACACTTCTCCAAAGTATGTATCCCTCCTAAGCTTGATTTCTTCTGCAAACTCAAGGATTCCTAAGGGATTCTTGCATGCACTCTTTGTGATATTCACACATAACCTCTAGTTATCTGAATCTCGCAGTTCTATGCACTCCTTGCAAAAGAATCTCTTTAACCATTCACTGGGTTGGAAAATTCTAAGACCTCAACTCTCTTTTGCATACCTTGCACGACTCTATGCTATCCTTTCACCTCTGCTGGTATGAGGACAGTGGTATCTCTCCTCAGCTTTTCTGAGATGAAACTTAGAACCTCGTCAACGCACTCCTTGCAAACTTTCACTGCACTCCTCGTAGGAATTCTTAGGACGAGAAACAATTGAAACTCATACTCTTCTTCTCACGGATTTCATACATTCAACATGAAATCATGGAGACACACACAGCATTGAAACAAATAGATAACAAAGAATATAAGAAAATTGTAAACATACCATTCAATAGATGTAAACATAATTCATAAACACCATGAATTTTGATCAAAACCTTCTTATATTAATCTAAGTGCATTTGTGCATGGGTTCAATAGTAATAGCTATCTTCTTATACAACTTTCTATTATGTTCTCATATTCTCTTTCTCTACTTCTCTCTAACTCTTACAATGATAATAATGGTACAATACAACACATGCGAGGGAGATTTCTAAAGTTTTCCCTCATACACTCTAAGCTATCTAATCGAAATTAAAGTCTATAACTACTTTACATTTATTGCAATAAATGACTCCAACAAACAGAGGAGAGAAACCACTCATGCTCTGTATTACAACTCAAAACATAAATGTGAATGCATCTTTTCAAGATATCACATTAATTTCTTATCCTTTCAAATTCAAAACATTCTCAAAATGTGCGTTGGTGCATATCCAGTTGTCCTCTACTTGCACATGCTTGCTTTGCTGACGATGCTCTTGCATCATACTCCTCTAGCTGAAAAATTCATGAACTCTTGTTCATGATCTCTTGCACCGTATGTCCATGTTTTTGGATCTTCTCTTTACTTTCCCAACTAGCATCCTCAATCGGGTGTCCCTTCCACTTTACCAAATACTCAAAATATTTCTTCCTTCAGGTATTTTTTCTAACTCTCTGATCAATGATCTTTTCCATCTACGTCTTTTCAGGTACAAGCATTGGTTTGCCCCACTGAACTTCCTTCTGATTTCCTGCTCCTCCCACTTCATATTCTCTGTAACAGTACAGATATGCTACATTGATTATGGGTGATATTCCCACGTCATCTGGAAACTCTATCTCATAATCATTTTCTTCGAATTTCCTTATGATTTTTCATGACCCTATCTGTTTAATTTTCAACTTATTATATGCTCCCCTTGGGAATCTCTCCTTTCTTAGGTGTGATAACACTAAATATCCCACTTCAAAATGAAGCTCTCTTCTGTGTTGATCTGCTCTGTGCCTATATTCCTGGTTAGAATACTGCAACCTCTCTTTGATCTTACTATGGAGCTTCTGCATCTCTGCTGCAAAGTCTTCTACTCCAACACTCCTGAACTCACTTTTCTCTAAGTCCATCAACTCAGATACTCCCCTTGGTTGCATTCCATACATTTTCTTGAATGGTCTTTGTCTTGTTCTTCTGTTAGGTGAGTCGTTATAAGCAAATTCTACTTGCGGTAGAATCTGATCCCACTAACCATGATGTTCAACTACTAAGCTCCTCAATAAATCTCCAAGACTCTGACTGACTACCTTGGTCTGTCCATCCATATGAGGGTGATATACTGAGCTAAAAGATAAATTCGTCACCAAATTCTTCCATAGTGTTCTCCATAAATGACCAACAAATTTGGTATCCTGGTCTGAAATAATACTCTTGGGTAAACCATGAAGTCGAACAACTTCCTTGAAAAACAGGCTTGCAATGTGAGTTGCATCATTGTTTTTCTGACATGGAATGAAATGTTCCATTTTGGAAAACCTGTCAACTACCACAAATATGGAATCACAATCCCTCTGTGTCCTTGGAAATCCTAACACAAAATCCATGCTTACTGCATCCCACAACTTACAAAATCAATGCTTACTGCGTCCCATGGCCTCTCTAATATAATCTTGTATTCTATCTTTTCCCCTTTGCATGCTGGAAAATTCTACATTTGTTGACAAAAATTTTCACATTTTTCCTCATCCCTAGCCAATAATATAAGCTATTCAGTTACGCAAATGTTTTTTCATGGCCGAAATGTCTATCCAATCCTCCATTACGCTTTTCCTTTAGAAGATTCTCCCTCATAGAACTCTTTGGAATACATAACTAATTTCCTATGAATAACAATCCATCCTGAACCATATATTCAATCCATTGGCTTCTGTCTCTCAAGACAGGATTTTTGCATGCTTCAGAAGCATCCTTAAAATCTGAATCATCCCTATACATATCCGTAAGGTTATCAAAAACTAATGTCCTCACACAAAACTCCTGCAAAATCAAACATTTCCTGCTCAATGCATCAACAACCGTGTTACCATTTCCAGAAATGTGCTTTATAACAAAAGTAAATTTCTGCATAAATTCAACCCATTTTGCATATCTCTGGTTCAATTTCTCCTGTTTGGTTTTGAATTGTAAAGCATGATTGTCTCTATACAAAACAAACTCTTTCAGAACCAAGTAGTGCCTCCATTTCTTCAGTGCCTGTATGATTGTATAAAACTCTTTATCATACATGGAATATTTCATCTTGGCCTCGTTCAGCTTCTCACTAAAGTAGGCAATCAGTCTATTGTCTTATCTTAAGACTGCTCCAACCGCAAACCTACTTGTGTCACATCTCACTTGAAATGTCTTACTGAATTTTGGTAGAACAAGAACTGGCTATCCAATTATCTTCTCTTTCAACAACTTGAAACTCTTCTCTTCTTCCTCTGTCCAATGAAAATATTTATGTCTTTTCTTGACTATGTCCATCATTGGTGAAAAAATTCCACTAAAATTTCTAGTGAACTTCGTCTAAAAACTGGCTAATCCGTGGAATCTTTTGACTTCAAATATATTCCTTGGGGATGGCCAATCCTTGATTTCCTTTACTTTCAAAGGATCCAACTTCAACTCATTCGAAGAGATTACAAACCCCAAATAAATGATCTCTTTCTTCATGAAAAATGACTTCTTCAAATTTATCAACAACTTCTCTTGTTGTAACCTCCTTATCAATAGAGTTAGGTGTCTCAATTGTTCTTCCCCAATCTTACTAAAGATCAGTATATCATCAAGATACACAATTACGAACTTTCCAATGAAATATTTCAAGACTTCGTTCATCAATCTCATGAAAGTACTTGGCGCATTCGTCAAACCAAACGGCATGACAATCCATTCATATAATCCTTCATTTTTTTTTAATGTTGTCTTCCATTCATCACGTTCCCTCATTCTAATATGATGATATCCACTTTTCAAATCAATTTTTGAAAAAACCTTTGCTCTACTCAAGCAATCCATCAAGTCATCCATCCTCGATAAAGGAAATATATACCTGATGGTGATTTTTTTTATAGATCTAGATTTCGTACACATTATCCATCCACCATCCTTTTTTCAACTTAGCATTGTTGTCACAATGCATGGACTCAAACTTTCTCTAATCAACCCTTTGTCCATCAAATCCTAGACTTGGTTCTTAACCTCTTCATTCTCTTGCAACGTCAATCTATACGCTTCCTTGTTTGGTAAACTCTCTCCTGGTATAAGTTCAATGTGATGGCTTATACTTCTGATGGTTGCCAACGAATAAGGTAAATTTTCCACCACTATATCAACGAAATTCTCCAGTAGTTCTTGAATTTCATCTGCTAGATCATCTATCGAAGTACTGGTCAAGATGACTCAATATTTTCTTACCACAACAAACTGCATGTCTTGATCCTTCTTGAAATCATCTAGAAGTTCCTTCCCACTCATGAGAAGTATAGTATTGCTTGTTTCTTCTTTCACCTTCTTGTCTTCAATTGGCAGAAACATATGAATCCTACCATTCTTCTCCAAGGTATATTTATTCTTTATTCCATCATGAACAACATTCCTGTCATATTTCCATGGTATCCCCAACAAAATATGATAGAAATCCATGGGAATAACATCACACAAGATCCCATCCCTATATCCTCATATCTCAAATTCAACTAAACATTGTTTAGTGACAGTTACCTGGTGTCCTTTTTTCAAGCACAAAACTTTATATGCGCTCGGATGTGCAATTGTTTCCAATTCCATATTTTCCACCATATTTGTGGATACTAGATTATTTTTGCTTCCATTTTCCGCAATTACCTTGCATACCCTATCCTTGGTCTTGGAAGTAGTTCTAAACAGACTATTACTTTGGACTGGATTCTCAACCTCTTTCTCTAGTTTCAAGAGAATTTTCCTCATCACTAAGGATCTTCCGCCTTCTGCATCTTCTACCTCAACATTTCAATTTTTTCACTTCTGAAATGTGAGCTTCACCTCCTCCATCTCTTTTTCTATCAGGTCATTCAAAATATTTGTGTCTGATCTTTCCACAGACAAAACACCTTATCTCTACCACCTCCTCCTCTTCCTCTTCCTCTGGCTCAAGGAAAAGTGTTATTATCGGCATACTGTCCTCTCTGTGAACTTCCTCCTCTTTGAGGGTGAGTATGAGTTATCTTTTCTTCATCTTTGGGCTTCTGTACACTTTCCTGGGCAATTGATTTTTCTCTACTTCGACTTCTACCTTTTCCCCTTTGACCTTGCTTTCGGGCCAATTTTTATCCTAACTTTAGAGCAATCTGATAAGCATCTTCCACATTTCTTATTGTCACCATGCTCATCTCATCCTGGATGTCATATCTCAGACCATTCATGTATCTGGTGACCTTTTCATCATCACTCTCATGATGACCTGCTCTGATGTTAAGTTGGTAAAACTCTTCAGTGTATTCCTTCACTATCATTCCTTTCTGTCTCAAATTTTGTATCCTTCGAAACATATTAATTTGGTAATATTTGGGTATAATCTTGGCTTTCATCATTTCTACCATCCTATCTCAGCTTTTTATTTTCTGTTTTCCTTTACAATGCCTGTCATCCTGTAGTTCATCCCACCACAATATTGCTTTCCCTTTAAGTCTAGTGACAACATGTTTAACTTTCTTATCTTCCTCAATATCTTCATAATCAAAGTACTTATCAAGATGTCTAAACCAATATAACATCTCTTCAATGTCTAAGTTTCCTTCCTACATCGGAATATCCATATTTTCTCTAACACTTATTCTTGAAACAACTTTGAATAGACGTTCTTCTGCAACATCTTCGACTACAACTTCTTCTTTGTCTCTAGCCTCATTTTCATTTTTGGCATCACTAACATCTCCTGTAATAGTAGCTCATCTTTGTATTGTCTCCATAGCATCTAATCGAGCACGAAGTTCTCTCATTCACCTTTCCATGGCTAGATTGGGCATTGGTCTCTCTTGACATCTTTTGGGTGACATTTTTTAAATCTGTTCCACATAGAATACAAGTCACAACTTGCCTTCTGTCTTCTCTTGCTTACATAAAACAATGATTGTAGGATCTGATACCACCTTGATGTAACACCCCTACATCGATAGGTTCTACTTGACTTCCCGATATAAGGATCATTCTTGGTCTCTCCTTTGAGTCATAATGACTCTTCTGGTTCCCACTAGTACCCTTACAAATATAACCATAGGTCCTTCTTAGGATTTACACCTGTGCGAACAAGCACTAGGCATGAAATCTCACCCATGTGATCAACTCATGTGACCACAGCCTTTTCCCGAAAGGGTATATCAGCTTTTGCAACTTTGCAATCCTTGATGTGAGTCCCTCTAACTCCTTCAATCCATGAAACCCTAAAAAGGGCTAGTGAGTCTTTGGCTCCTCCCTTATGTGTCCACTATGTAACCTCAGTCATGTCCTGGGGTCCACCTCTAAGTGCATTGAGATTTTGTGACTCATGAGTTCACGATACAACACTCTTGTTTTCCCCGAAGTCCGAACTCGCGACTTCTCTGCTACTATAGGTCAACGGTCCAAATCCTTCTATGATCTGATGGTCCAGATCCCATCGAAATTTTGTGACTCATGCCTTCTTGTCACAACTTTCTCCACAACCCCGAATTTCGAAATGACGAAATTCCAACAGGAGATCAACGATCCTCGTTGATCTAGATCTAATGGTTACTCTTCCTCTTGAGCCTACAAATCCTTAAGGACTCTCTTCTTAACATTTCCATTGGTCTGCAAGATCCAACGGTCCACGAAATTTTGATGGTTCTCCCTCTGAGAAAATTCAACTGTCTGTTCAGTTCCTTGATGAATCTTGACCAAATGAATTGGCCTCTTTTTCTCTCGAGCTTGACTTCTATGAGGTGATTCCAGACCGCATCCTTTCCTCGACCTTCTTCAAAGTATCAATCCCTCCTGACCTTGATTTATGCTGCAAACTTAAGGATTCCTACGGGATTCTTGGATACACTCCTTGCGACATTCACACATAACCTCTAGTTATATGAATCTCTTAGTTCTGTGCACTTATTGCAACAAAAGCTCTTCAACCATTCACTGGATTGGAAAAGTCTAAGACCTCAACTCGCTTGCGCATACCTTGCATGACTCTATGTTATCCTTACATCTCTGCTGGTATGAGGAAAACAGTATCTCTCTTGAGATTTTCTGAGATGAAACTCAAAATCTCGTCAACGCACTCCTTTTGGACTTTCACTGCACTCCTCACAGGAATTCTCAGGACGCGAAACAATTGAAACTCATACTCTTCTTCTCACAAATTTCATACATTCAACATGAAATCATGCATACACACATATCATTGAAACAAATGCATAACAAAGAATATAAGAAAATTGTAAACATACCATTCAATAGATTTAAACAAAATTCATAAAGACCATGAATTTGGATCAAAACCTTCTTATATTAATCCAAGTGCATTTGTACATGCGTTCAATAGAAAAAAAAATCTTCTTATACAACTTTATGTTATGTTCTCCTATTCTCTTGCTCTACTACTCTCTAACTCTTACAATGAGAATAATGGTACAATACAGTACATGCAAGGGAGGTTTCTAGAGTTTTCCCTCCTACACTCTAAGCTATCTAATCAAAATTAAAGTCTACAACTACTTTACATTTTTTACAATAAATGCCTACAACAAATAGATGAGAGAAACCACACATGATCTGTATTACAACTCAAAACATAAATGTGAGCGTATCCTTTCAATATATTACATTAATGTCTTATCCTTTCAAATTCAAAATAATCTCAAAATGTGTGTTGGTGCATATCCAGCTGTCATCTACTTCTGTGTGCTTTCTTTGTCGATGATGCTCCTGCATCACTCTAATACCACTTGATGGTATCAGACTATATTCTTTCACCATCCTTCTTTTGTATGCATTCTGCAAACAAAAAAATAAGCTCTAATACCACTTGATGTAGACCCCCTTCTCTCCTAAGGGCTCTGGGACCTCCCAGTCTAGGATCGATGAAGAAACTGAGTCTGTTTGACTCTTTGGACCCTAAAGAACCTCAAATCCACTTAATATGCCCTCTTTCCCTTAAAGCATAGGTTATATGGAACTCATGGCTTTCTCCTTAATTTCTTTTAAAACCTTAGTGTAAATAGGTGTTAGCTCTCCTAGTTAAGCCTCTCTTTAAGTGACCAAGGTTGTGACCAGTTGCTTGATCAAAAGGTGCATCACAACTTCATGTATCGGGCCATAACATGTGAGTCACCTCAACTCTCCTGACCTCCGAAATTCTGATAGGAGCCCATCACATGCTAGCCCCTCTATTCTCCTTCACCGATGTGACCCTTCACTATGACCACTTGCCTAACTCAAATGGTGTTTCATGATTTCGTGTATCGGGTCTTTGCATGTGAGTCACCCTAACTCTCTTGACCTCTAAAATTCCAATAGGGGCCTAACACATGATAGCTCCTCCCTTACCTCCATCCATATGATCCCTCACTATGACTTCGGGCCAAACCTTCAGAGCGCTTCACGATTTCATGTTTTGCGAAGTATGATTGCTCATCCTTCTGAAACCCGAACTTGCGAGTTATGCTCACTAGATAAACAGTCCACAATCCTCGTGATCCAATGGTCCTGATCTCCTTTTCATGTATCAGGACTTTGCGCTTCGCGAAGTTGGAGGAATGATCACCTCCCTTCTCCTGATATATGAGCTCTTGATATCTCCTTCCCTTGAAATGAATCAATGGTATAGATCTCTCCTCGATCCAATGGTTTAGATCAAATCGCAAACTCAGATTTTGCGAGTTCCCAGAACTCTTACCTCTGATTTCCTGAGTTGCGAACTCCCAAAATGACTAGATCTACGGTCCACGATCTTCCCTCAATCGATGGCTGCGATCAATTCACAAACTTAAATTTCATGAATCCTCATGAATCTTCCCTTTGACCTTTGCACTTTGTGAGTCAATGAAATGTTGATATCTCGCCATGTGTCCTCCTTGACAATGGACGGCTCTGATGATTTCAGAATTTCCTAACCCCTCTCCTCCTGTGTACTTTCAAAGCTTGTCATTAGTTCACTCTACCTTGATCAGGTGGCTATGATTCTTTTACACTCAGACCGAATGACTGAGATCTTTCCTCCTCTATACTTACTCATTGTCTGGACGTTGATCGGATGGTCCAGATCTCTTCCCTTGACCTTAATCTTTCTTCAGACATAGAAGATTTTCTAAAGATTCAAAGGTTTCAACCTTTTTCCTTCCTGCGATTCCATTTCTTGGATCACTTTCGTAGTTCTTGGAAAGTGTTATCCCTTTTGAGCTTGCTCTCCTCAAATATTTTCATCTCCCAAGCACTTCTTTCTTTTCCGGGAAATTTCGTCTCACTCAGATTTAGAGATTTCTTGAAAAGAATTCTTCCCTCCTTCCTAGTGTTCCTTTGTTCCAGTCCTTCATCTTCTTACGGAGTCTCTTCGACACTGAGTCTAATTCTTGATCTGTGCACTCCTTGCAGCAGATTCTTACGCAAGATCTGGATTCTTGCAGACGACTGTGCACTCCTTGCAATAGTCACTTTACGCTACCTTTGAAGGAAATCTTATGCTATTTCTTTTGAGCTTTATGATTCCAAACAGACAATTTCAATGCACTCCTTGTGGACTACATGCACACCTTGCACCAGCTCACAAAGAAAAGTGATTGAGAATTATACAAAAATTTTAAAGCTACATACACTCATAGAAAGATTTGTTCATTCTTGAAAACAACAATAAAAAAGAATTGTGAACAACAATAGTCTCACACATTTGGATCAATTTTCCTTAGTTATCTTCATTCAAAATGAAAATATGATTACAACAACAATAAAAAACAACAACTATTGGTCAAAAAATTACTACTTTCTCACAACCCCCGTAATCCTTCCTTAGGGAATACAAAACCTCTCTTTATACGAAAGAAACAAACTAACTACTATCTAATTATGGTTACATCGAGACTAGGGTTAAACTCTCAGGCGATGCGTTCTCATTTTGTCTCCACACGCGTGATCTTTCCTTCTTCTTTTTTTATCAGCCTCAAAATATTTGCAGTATTGGCTAGCATTCGAGACTCCAGATTGGTTCTCAGGCGCTGAGTTTTCCTGCCATGTGTACTTGCTAATGGTGCTCCAACATCATGGTACAATAAACAAGAGAGAAAAAAGGGACCCTTCATCTTCGTATTTTCGGGAAACTGCATCCGCAACCACATTGCCTTTTCCTTTCTTGTAAATGATCTCATAATCATATCCATAGAGCTTAGTCACCCATTTTTGTTGCTCTAGGGAGGAAATGCATTGTTCCATAAAATACTTGAGGCTTTGATGATCTGTCTTAATTTGGAAGCATTTCCCCAATAGATAAGGGCGCCAAAGATCAATGACATGGAGAATATCCAACATTTTATTTTCATAGATTTATTTTGCCTAAATTTTGTTCAGACACTTGTCTGCTAGTAAAGGCCAAAGGCCAGCCCCCTTGCATAAGGACATTGCCAATTCCTTTCCTTGAAGCATCACATTCAAGGAAAAAGGTCTTTGTGAAATAAGGAAGTTCCAGGCCTGGAGTGGTGCACATGGCCATCTTCAAGGTTTCAAAATCCTAAGAAACTATTGGATTCTAGGTGAAAGAATTATTTTTAAGGAGTGTAGTGAGAGCGGCCGCAATCTTTCCGTAATTCTTAACAAACTTGTGATAATAACCTGTTAAGCCCAAAAATCCATGCAAGATTTTGTGAGTCTTTGGGTGAGGATAGTCTTTCATAGCTTCAATATTTTTAGGACCCACCCTGACATCGTGCTTTCCAACAAGATGACCCAAGTACTTGACTTATGAGGCGCCAAAATCACATTTAGATTGTTTCAAGAAAAGTTGGTGCTGAAAGAGTAGATGGAGAACTTGATCCACATGAGGCAGATGGTATGTCAAGGTTTTTCTATAGATGAGGACATCATTAAGGAAAACTAAGACACAATGACAGAGAAAAGGATGGAAGACATGATCCATGAGGCTTTGGAAAGTGGAGGGAGAATTATGCAAACCAAAGGGCATGAGAAAAAACTCATAGTGGCCCTCATGAGTTCTAAAGGTAGTATTAGGAATGTCTACCTCTTTCATATGGATCTGGTGGTGGCCAAAACGAAGATCAAGTTTAGTAAAGAACTAGGCAACAGTCAATTCATCCAAGAGGTCATCAATGACAAGAATGGGAAATTTGTCTTTAATGGTGAGTTTGTTGAGGGTGTAGAAATCAGACACATGCACCAAGCAGGGATGATTTTAAGGATGAAAATTTATTTTAAAATGTAGAAACCTTCGCGAATATTACTAATCCTTCATATGCCAACTATAAATGTTTGGTGATAATTTTGTAAAAATATTCAAATTTCTAAGGATTTTATATAGC
>ML876339.1:6151-16588 GCA_009831015.1 Picea engelmannii
ATGGTTCTAAGTTTGCAGGCATATAAGGCAACATCACTGGAAAATCATTCTTGGAGACTCTGCAGTTGGACCTGAGCATCTAACACGAGATAAAGTACATCTTCATCACCAAGCCCACCTTTTCCAAGTACACAGAGATGGATGAAGTATACCGAAGGTTACTCAAAGTTACCATCCCTAGTCAAAGGAGATGGGTAGACTTGTGTAGTTTGATCGAGTAGAGGTGATGTGTACATCTGAGTCAACATGTGGAACAGGCATAGTCAAGTCAAAGATGAATCACCAAAGACTTTCTCATAATTAGCATCAAGGATTCGAGGATCATTTAGCATTCCTACTTTTTTCCAATATGTAATCTAGTTAGTTATATTTTCTCTCCACCATATCATGATCATTAATGACAGGATCAATTGTAAATTTTTCTATAAATACTTCAAAATCCGAAGTATTGAGGGTTATTTTTGTGCCCAAGCGAGCTAGCTCTGTAATATTTCTGAAGAGATCCATCAGTAATAGAAAGGACGATTCACAGGATTCCTGCGTGATTGTGTTAGTGATGTTTGCCTTTCTTTGTTAACTATTTATCTTACTTCTTTATCATTATGTTTTATGCTTGTGGTCATTTAAAAGAAGTTAAAGTACATAATTGTTTCATGCACTCTGTTTCTGGATTTTAGTGATTTAAATGTAATTATTCTGATATTATAATAAATAAATTCTTAAATGCTTCTTTACTCTGATTGACTACGCCACCTTTTTCTGTCTTTCCATCACTTTAATTCTAAGAGATCCAACATTTTCATTATCTTGCCCTGTGAAGAAACCTAATAAAATCTGTATCTGATCTCAATATTTAACACAGAACCCATAGCCCAATGGATGTGTAAAAAAATACTTCATCCAATCTTCAAAATAAAAACACAAAATCTTATTAATTTAACTAAGCTAATATCTAAAACCCAAAAAGATCCAAATCATACAGAGAGATCCCTCTCTGAAAATGGCAGGGCTAGATCCCAGTTTCAAAAGAGGTTTTGGTGAGTTACCTCTGCTAATTTCTTCTGCCCCTAACAACCTTTGGGAATTACAGAGTGCTAACATAGTGGCGACTCCATTGGGGAATGAACAAACTTTCCATCCTACAAATTCTTTTCCCTAGATAATGAAAACTTTATTTCTGAACACTTAAAGATCAAACTTTTAAGAGATAATGTTCAGAGGTTGTTAAAGTTTGTATATATTAATTTAGATTTCTTAAAGCTTAAAGTTCTAGCTCCTAAAAGAGTTAACACTAGATCTCATCCTGATCCAGAACCTATAACAATTGTAGATAATCCCGAAAAAATACTTAGAAAAAGAAACACAGTAGAAGGTCATGGGAGTAGCATTCCTCTTCTCAGGGAGAATTATCTTCCAAAGAAACTTGTCACAATCCAAGATACTGAGTTTGAATTACCTTTTGAACATAGTCTTTTCAGAACCAAGTCTGATATTTTTGTGGACGAAATAGTATTAGATCAAACCTTTCTCCAACCTAAAACCCCTGAAAGGATTTCTCCTAGAACAGATTTTGATCAATGGTTTCTTCAAGATTTTGAAAAATTAAAAGATCTAGTAGAAAATATTGATTAAGCATTGTAAAAATCCCACTTCCAACAATCAATTGAACTTTTTGCCATTTCTATTACTGCTACTTCACTTAAACCTCAAGTAACTCAGAATATACCTCCTAGTCCTGCATCATCTACATCTTCTGTCACTTCTCCTCCAATCACAGAAGTTGTCATTCAACCTCCTCCACCAATCATGGAAGCGATATATGATCCCTTGGTGTTAGCTGCTCCTTTACATGCCATGCCCCAAAACTATCAAACTAGGGTTCCTCAGTTTGATGGTACTGGACCTCTTAATGCACAACAACACGTTGATAAAATGAATGATTTCTTTGATTTGCAGGAAGTTGATGAGATATATGTCCATATGAGACTTTTTTCACAAAGTCTAACTAGAGATGTCAAAAAATGGTTTTAAGCATTGTGTGCTACCAACATTACTGATATTGCTTCCTTTCACCAATTTTTTCTCGATAGATGGGAGGTAGAGAAAAACCCTCTTCAGATTTTATCAGAATATGAAAATATCAAAAGGAATCAAGGGGAAATGGTACAAGACTATTGCATTCATTTCAATAATCTTTATAACACAATTCTTGTTGATATCAAGCCTCCTCAAGGTTTGGCCTTAATCAAGTTCCATAATTGATTTGATGTTGATATATCCTACCAACTAAGAGATACATTTTTCCACCCTAGAAGATATACAGAAGAGTGCAGTAAGTGTTGAAGCCAAACTGCTGGCCAGGAGAGCTAGACAGAGAACTGAAAGAAGAATTACAATAAAGGAAGATCCTTCCACTCCTTCTTCTGATGCTAAATAAGATTCTATAGTCATAACTATGGAGAGAATGATGGAAAGGATAGCCATCACTGACAGGAATCCACCCAGGGAGAATCATCCTGCTCCTCAAATTCAAAATCCAAATTTCAGAAGGAACCCTCCCCAAATCAGACAGAGAGAGTCCAAAGACCAAAGGGGACAAAGAGGTACTGATTAGTATATTAGACCACCTCTGTAAGAAAACTATGTTAATGAAGGGGAGGAGATAATTGAGGATTTGGACAACATTCACATAAACCTTATGGGGGTTAATGACAACGAGTACATTTTTCTCACTTAGGAAGAACATGAAATATTTCTACTTTCACAGACAGAGGTAAATGAAGAAGAGGAAGAATATGAACAACAGGCCTTTGAAAATGCCATAATGGAAGTCCACAGATAATAAAATTTAAGAAGAAAGAAGTCTAACAACAATCAAACTAAGAAAGTTGTTGAAGCAAAGAAACCATCAGATACTACTCCTAAGAAAGGCCCTGAAAAGAATAATGCAGAGACCCCTGCAAACAAGACTCATGAATCTTCACCAAGAATAGCTCAGACCGAGGTTGCATCCACAAGTTGGCCTAACACTATTGCACATAATATTGTGGCTGATAAAGTTGATTCTCAAAGCCAAAGCAAAACTTCTACTACTTTCATCTTGGAAGGTGAATTAGCCAAATTGAATATTCGTATTCCCCTGTCAGAACTAATGAGAAAAAATTCTTACAAATCACAGGTGATCAAAGCATTAAGCATTGAACCAGAAATAGGAACAAAAGAATTAAACATTGAACCAGTTGTACATACAGATACTGTAAATGTTGCAGATGATCAACCTGAGGTACTTTTTGGTCCTAAGGTTGAGGGAAAAACTGACAATGGTTATGTTCTGTCTTTCTATATCAGTATGAATATCCATGACAAAACATTACACAACTCTATCCTGGATTCCGGTGCTTCTCACAATCTCATGCCCAAAGTTGTGATGGAGAAGTTGGGGCTTGACATTACCAAGCCTTATAAGGACTTATACTCCTTTGACTCTAGCAAGGTTAAATGCATAGGTCTGATTAAACATTTGTGTATTACCCTGGCACAGATCCCATCTAAGAGCATGGTCATGGACATTGTGGTTGCAGACATTCCTCTGAAATATGGTATGTTATTATACAGGTCTTGGGGTGCTAAGTTAAAGGGAACTTTGCAATTAGATATGTCTTATGCCACCATACCTGTATTTAGACAACATAGAAGATTGTACAGAGATACTCTGATGAAGTACATGGTTAGCAGTCAAGAGAAGTCACATAACTATCCTTTGTACTTTGTTCACTCTGACTTGGACTCCTTCATTTTATATAATGATGGTGACTTGGATAATCAAATTGCACAATTAGAGGATGATGCATCTAGACTGGAGGAAAATCAAGTAATCACTGAGGAAAGTAAAACAAAAACTGATGAAACACTAGAACCTCTCTGGAGTATGGATTTCGATGGAGCAGTCAGTAAAGAAGGAGCTGGAGTTGGGGTGTGGATACATAATAATAAAGGAAGGTATTCAGAAATTCACTCTTACAAATTAAATTTCCTTTGTACCAATAACATAGTTGAGTATGAAGCATTAATGCTCGGCCTGAAGCTGTTGAAGAAGCATCGTGCCAAGAGGATTATGGTAAGAGGTGACTCTCAACTGGTTTTAAAAAAAATTAAAGGTGAGTATTCTACAAAACATCCTAGACTCAGAGCTTATAGAAATGTTATTTTGGATTTTCTACAATGTTTCACTGAAATTGACGTGCAGGTAATGCCGAAAGGCCAAAATATACTTGCAAATGGACTAGCTACTTTGGCAGCCACATGTAAAATGCATTTCCATCCAAATCACCAATACATTGTAGAGGTGAAATGTAGGTCGAACCATCCCAGACAACATCAGGTATTTGCAAGTATTTGGCAACGATGAACAAATTGAAGATTCCTTCAGTCTAAAAATGATTTTGAGTGTACAAATATTGATTTAGATAGAAATGATGATAGTGTAAATAAAGAAGACTTAGAAAATGATAGTGTAAATAAACCAGACTTAGAAAAGGATGGTGTAAATAAAGTAGATTCAGATGAAATAAATGAAAAAGATAAAGACTCGAACATTTTACAATTGAAGAATAACATTTTATCTAGAGGGTTAGTTCCTTTAGACGAATTGTTTGATTTCAACGATGTAGAAAAAAAGACAAAAATAGAACCTATTGGGAAAGAGGTCGAGGAATGTAATATAGGAACAGATGAAAAACCAAAAATGATCAAGCTATCCAAATCTTTACCTCGAGAGAAAAAACATAAATATATTGATCTGTGCAAGGAATTTTTAGATGTCTTTTCTTGGAGTTATGAATATTTCAAGTCTTATGACACTAGTATCATACAACATAAAATCCCAATAAAAGAAGAACAAAATCCTTTCAAGCAGAAACTTAGGAGGATCAATCCGAAGTTATTGCCCCTGATAGAAAAAGAGATAAAGAAAGTGTATGATGCCAAAATAATAGTCCCCTTGATATTTTCAAAATGGGTTTCTAATATGGTTCCTACTAGAAAGAAAACTGTAGAAATTAGGCTTTGCATTGATTTCAGGAACCTCAACAAGGTTTCTCTTAAAGATAACTATCATCTGCCTAAAATGGATCACATATTACAAAAGGTAGTTGGATCCATTAAGATCTTTTTGCTAGATGTTTTCTCTGGCTATAATCAAATCCTTGTCCACCCTGACGACCAGGAGAAAACAACTTTCACTACACCTTGGGGAACTTGCATGTATGTGAAAATTCCCTTTGGTTTGATGAATGTTGGTTCCACTTTCTAGAGGGAAATGGACATTGCCTTTGTGGATGAGCTTGGTAGGTTTATAGCCATATATTTGGATGATGTTACTATCTACTCAAAATCATATGAGGAACATTTACAACACCTCAGATGGGTGTTTGAAAAATGCAGAAAGGTTGGGATCTCATTAAATCCCAAGAAAAATCTTTTTGGTTTAGAAGAAGGAAACCTGCTAGGGAATATAATCTCTAAATATGGAATCAATATAGACCCCAGCAGAATAGAAACCATACACAAATTAGAAAACCCTAGGAACATTAAATAATTGCAATCATTTATTGGAAAAAAAAAAATTCTAAGGAGATTCATACCCAATATGGCAAAACTCCTCAGTAACATTACAAATATGCTTAAAAAAGACACAAAAATAAAGTGGAACACAGAGTCTAAATAGTACTTTGATCAAGTAAAACATGAGCTTACACAAGCCCTTGTATTAATAAGTCCATATTACACAAAAGATTTCTATTTATTCTCTTTTGCATCTGAACACACCATTGCAACGGTCCTCTTGCAGAAAAATAGTGAAGGCCATGAACAACCCATAGCCTTTTTCAGAAAATATTTGAGAGATGTTGCACTAAACTAAAACATAATGGAGAAACAGGCTTTTGTCTTGGTAAAAGCAACTAAAGATTTCAGATTTTACATTCTCCATTCCCACACTATTGATTATGTTCCTAATGCAGTGGTAAAGGATCTTCTGACTTAGGATAACCCAGATGGAAGGAGAGGGAAATGGATTGCAGTGATCCTTGAATATGACATAGAAATTAAACCAACTAAACTGATCAAGGGTCAAGATTTAGCCAAATTAATGACTAAATCAAATTTTCATGCCTTGGACATAAACTTCTTAGTTTCAATTGATGAACAAGAAGAGAAGGTGACTCCACATGTCAGAGAGGTATTCTCGAATTCTCCCTGGTACACAAACCTCATCTTTGGCTTGCATAATTTACGAGATCCTCCTGGTCTAAATAAGACTAAAGCTAGATTCCTAAAACTTAAAGCATTGAAATATTGTATTCTGGATGGAAATCTATACTGGAAATATGTTGGAGGAATTTTTCATAATTTTTTATTAAAGGATGACGTTGACAAGGCATTGTAGGATTTTACATGAAGGAGATTGTGGTGGGAATCTGATTTGAAATATTACTCCTAACAAGATACTCATAACTAGATTTTACTGGCCCACCTTGTTTGCATATGTGCATAAAAAGGTCTCTTCCTATCACAAGTGCTAGGTCTTTGAAAGTAAAAGGAAAATTTTTCCTTTGCCCTTGAAACTTATTTCGGTTGAAGCTTCATTCCAACAATGGGGTTTAGAATTTATTGGCGAGATCCACCCACCTTCCTCAGGCGATCATAAGTGGATCCTCATAGCTATAGACTACTTCACAAAGAGGATTGAAGTTGTACCTTCCCGGCATGCCACAAATGTTGTAATCATTAAATTTCTAGAAAAAAACATTCTCTCTCATTTTGGTTGCCCTAGAAAGATTATAACTGATAATGCAGGAGCCTTTAGATCAAAAAATATAATAGAATTTTGCAGCAAGTACCAGATTACTTTGGCACACTCCATAGCCTATTACCCTCAGGGAAATGGACTGGCTGAGTCCTCCAATAAAATTTCAGTAAATATCATTAAGAATATGTTGCAGGAAAATAAGAAATATTGGCACAACAAGTTGGTCCATGCACTTTGGGATGACAGGTTAACCACAAAAAGATCAATTGGTATGTCCCCATATCAGTTGGTATATGGCACTAATCCAGTTTTCCCCACTTCTTTGGGAGTTCCTGTTATGAAACCTTTACAAGAGGTACATGCAGAGCCTAATGACACCCAAAGGAGAATCAATCATATGATCCAACTACAATAGTCTAGAGAGGAGGTATATAACCAGACCCAGGTAATTCAAGAAAGCATCAAGAAGGTTTTTGACAGAAGAACCAAAGAGGATCATTTCAAATTAGGTGATCTAATACTGAAGGGGATTCCATAAATGAAGACAAGGGAAAGCATGGGAAGTTCGAAAATATGTGGAAAGGTCCTTACATCATCCAGGCGTATAGAGGGAACAATGCATTCTTACTCAAGGACAACGAAGGAGCAGATCTGCTAGGGAGGACCTATCAATGGAAAGATTCTCAAGCATTATGTTCCACCATAATAAATATTTTTAACCATTCACCTCATTAAACAAACCTTTTTTATTTTTCATGTTATGTGTGGGTGTTGTTGATCAAGTGGTTGAAGCCCGAAGAGAGGGCCCTAAGCCACTGACCAATATCACCAAATTTATTGTCAAAATAAAACAAATCAAGTTGCAGAAGAAGCACTGGAGAGCATTTTTCAAAACATCAGGTAGCAGGTTCTTGGCACCTCACAAGGAGAGCACCAACCCCAGGTGCAGCCACTTTTATAACCCTATGTTTCACAGGATCAACTGGTGACTAAAAATCTCTTCCTCTAGTTGTATTTTTGTTGTAAATAATATTTTATTCTGCAAATGATCTACAAAAGAAAGAAAAAGAAAAGAAAGAAAAAGAAAAAGAAAGAAAAAGAAAAAGAAAGAAAAATGAAAGAAAGAAAAAGAAAGAAAAAGAAAAGAAAGAAAAGGAAAGAAAAAGGAAAAAGAAATAAAAGAATAAAAGAGGGTATGAAAAGAAGAATGATAAAACCCCATGCAATAAGAATGGCTTGATTCATACTGTCTAACCATGGTCAAGTCCTTTGAATTTATTCAGATAGGTTAGTGAATAAACTTGGCTAAACAATCTAATCTTAGCCAAGTTAGATAGGTTAGTGAATAAGTTTGATCAAATAGTTTAAGCTTGGTCAAATATCCTAGGTTAGAGTAATTATTTACCCCAACAACTTAATCTAGGTTAAGGTGCTAGGTAATTAAATTAGGCTATAGGTAGAATGTCTTATTTCAATAAAATTGGTGAAAGGTTCATGTTATGCCTTTGATTTGAGTCAAAATGAAGTATTTATGATCCCTTGGTGACAAAATCAAGGAAGGGGAGCAGCGGAAAACCCATAAAAAAGCTTTATCCTAAGTTTTGTGGTGATATATTATGTTTGGCGCTTTGTGCTAAAGGGTGCACTAATCTCAGTGGTCCATCAGCGCGCACTTAGATCTACGGCTGGAAGAGGATATAGGACCCCACCGACCATTATACCTTTAACGGTGGGGGTGGTTCTGAGTTGGTGGTATTCCTGAGCGGGCCCCTCATAATGTGGCACATTCTTGTTAACTTAAAACCCCCTTGCTCTATACAACTTACCACCTACTCCCCCCCTCCGAGTAAACCACCAAAACACCCTTCCATACCACCTTTGCATTCTGCCGCCACGCTCCGTTACTCTTCCTACACGTCACGCTCCACTGACATGTCGCCAGTCACCTCCCATCCACACGTTATCCATTCACTACCCCCCACGTCACCTCCATACACCCGTTACCCACTCATTACCCTCCACCTCACTCCCAAGATGCCCATTGGTAAATCACTATAGTCGGCCATGACCGTTAACCGCTTGACTCTACATCTACTCCCTAACAAACACTTGTTCATCCACTTAATCCTATTTTTTCACCATTGTTTCACTGTTCATGATCCAAACGCAGTCGAAGCCACCATTCTTTGTTCTCTTCAGTCAAAGACCACCATTAATGCCTGGTAAACACAGTTAACATCCTTTTTCATTTTTGCGGGTATCAGTCAGATCATTGGCGCCCAAATCGAAATATTCAGATATCAAAGAGAATCCTTTCCTCCCTCCTCCTGTCGACCTGGATCGAATACTGTTTGTCGATAAATACTACTTAATTGCAGAGCTGAAGTGCGAATTCGACTTCTTTGAATTGCGCTTCTGGCTTAGAGACATTTTTTTGGACCAGAGCGACGATATTGGACTCTGGGAGTCCAAACTCCCATTGTACCTCTTCCCTTAGACATACCATTTCCCCGAGTTCTCTCTAAAATGACAGGAACACTATCTCCCTAGAAAAAGAGCCATTTTTTCGTCATCTCATGAAACTCTCTTCACCATTACCCTTAAATGCTAAACCAAAGAATGCAGATACCTAGAGCTGACGCCCTTTCGCCTTTTTCCATCAAGATTCTGACCGAGATGTACCAGAAGATGTTATTCCCACAGAGAGTTCAAATCTTTGATCTCTTCCTCCCTGAAAATGCTGAATTACCCAAGATGAATCCCCTGTACCATTAATCCATCTTCTCAATAAAAGGAAACCATATCATTTCTTCTCTGTGTTACCTCCTAGGATACTATTTAGATGAGTGGGTAGATGAACCCATCCTAAGTTTCTTATCAATTTTTTCCACCAAAGAGAAGGTTACTATACAGTTCAACTATAGCCAGTTTCTAGCGAAAAAATCCATGTGCAACTCTTCAAGTTTTCTACATAGGGTATGTTTAGGTATTCTTCAATCTTGGTGTACCTGTTCATCTTTTTCCAAGCAGGTAAGTTCTCCTTCTGCATGCAGAAGCTAGACCAAGGTGGTAACCCACAACCTGTCACATCCTGGACATCATTAGTGAGAAAGAACTCATCTAAGTTCAATTTCAAGAACTTCATTGACCTGTTTTACCATCTAGTGGTAAGCATGCTCAGTGGAAGAATAGAACCAAGGATAAATGAAGAAATTCAAAGGATTCTAAAATTGTCAGACCTAGATAAAACAGGTGACTGGAACCTGTACCAGGATCATACAGAGATCATGGTCTACAGATGTGAATTATCCCCTTACAAGCTACCCAAATATTTACCTGTCAGGATATTCACTCTGGAATATATCTGACAAATGATAAATTTAGATGATATTCACTTTTTGGCTTTCAAAAAGAAGCAGCAACCAAGGATCAAGGGATAGATAAGTTCTTTTATTTTCAACAACCAAGCTGCAGGGGAGGAGGCCAATAAGTTGTTAAAGGAAATGAAGTTCAGTCTCAGTTTTCCTTGGCACTATGATCCATGTGGAATTATTGCAGAAACCAGATTAAAGAACAAGATTTCCCCACATGATCACATGCCCAAACCATAAATTGAGAAGTTCATGAAC
>ML876340.1:0-18331 GCA_009831015.1 Picea engelmannii
TTAAGGTCCACCCTCATCTCCGTGACTCCTGGGTGAGCCATGTACACTGCTATGTTCGCCTTGTTTAGGATCAAAATCCTCAACTCATCATTCAGTGGTATGTAAATCCTATTTTTAAACCTCAATAATCCATCTTCATCAAACATAAATCCTTCAATCCTTGGTACCATCATTTTTTTTGCTCGATAAAATCCTTGACCTCTTTGTACCAATCATTGTCGCGTTGTAAAGATAGAATCTTTTCACCTAAATTTTTTTGAAGAGGAAACATCGAAAATATGTGTGGTATCTGACCCAATGCATATTCCACTTAGTTAACTATTCCTTTTATGTAAGTAATATCAAAATCATATTCGCTAATCAATTTCGACCAATGTCGTTGTCACGCGTTCAGGTCGCTTTATGTAAAGATGTGCTGAAGTCCACAGTGGTGCATTTTTAGTTCAACTTTTTGTCCAACAAAGTAGTGTCTCCAAAACTTCAAGGCATATACAATGGCTAACAACTCCAAATATTCCATTGCATAGTTCTCCTCATGCCTTCTTAGTTTCCTCGCGATGTAAGTGATCACTCGACCATCTTGCATCAAGACTCCTCCTAATCCTTCCTTGGATGTGTTAGTGCATACCAAGAAGTTTGCATCCATGTTAGGGACCTTTAGTATCAGTTTTTTTTGTCAACACCTCTTTGAGCCTCTGAAATGCTTCCGCACATTTATCGATCCAAACAAATTTCTTGTTCTTCTTATGCAATTTCGTGATTGGATTTGCTATCTTCGAAAATACCTCGACAAACCATCGATAGTATCCTTCTAATCCCATGAAGCTACACACTTCTAGGACATTGGTCAGCGCAGGACATTCCATAATACTTTCGACCTTTGTTGGATCCACGGAAATACCCTCATCAGAGATGACATGCCCTAAGTAGTGAATCTTTGATTGATAAAACAAGTGTTTGGACAGTTTCCCATACAATTTTTTCTCTCGAAGACACTATAGTACCAAGCGCAAGTGCTTGTCATGCTCCTCCATCGTCCGAGAGTAAATCAAAATATCGTCAATGAATACTTGGATGGACTTGTCCAAGAACTCGTGGAACACCTCGTTCATCAGACTCATAAATACCCCTGGGGCATTTGTCAGTCCAAACAGTCAAACAATAAATTCGTAATGTCCAAACCTCATCTTAAAGATGGTCTTAGGGATGTCATCCTCCTTGATCCATAACTCATGATATGTCAATCTGAAGTCGATCTTGGAAAACATTGTCGCACCCTCCATATGATCAAACAGATCATCAATCCTTGGCAACGAATATTGATTCTTGATCATTTCCTTGTTTAATTGACGGTAGTCAATGTAAAGTCTCCATGACCCATCCTTCTTTCGTATGAAAATAACAAGCGCACCCCACAATGACACACTTGGACATATAATTCCCTAGTCCATCCACTCCTTACATTGCGTCCTCAACTCCTGTAACTCCGGAGTTGACATACGATAAGGCATTCTTGATATTGATTCAGTCCCTGGTTTCAGGTCTATTGTAAAATCCAATTCCCTCTCTAGCGACATCCTAGGTAACTCCTCTGGGAAGACGTTTGCAAACTCTCTCACCAAAGGAAGGTCTTCTAGACCTTCTGCTACTACCTTTTCGTTTAACGCAAGGATCGCATAAAGTTTACACCCCTTGCGCATGCTCTTTCATAGATTCAAGGAAGAGATGAACCTCAGGGAAACTCCTTGGTTCCGACCTAAAATAACATGTCTCTATCCCTCATCATCAACCATGCTAAACCATTTCATCTTACAGTTGAGTATCACTTCATTCATTTCCAACTAGTCCATACCGATCACGACATTGTAAGACCCTAAGATTGTGATGTACAGGTTGGACCTAGTGACAAACTCTCTCAGGTTAAGGGTACAACCCATAACCTTTCTTCCAACCTTTTGTTTGTCTCTTGAAGCCATCTCTACAAAGCATAGTGCTACAATAGAAATGAAACTCTTGGTAGCACCGAGATCTATTAAAATACTAAGGGTCTAGTCAGTGACGGTACCTGACGTCTCGAGCATAGTTGACTAGTGCTCTACCTGGCATTTATTCACTGTTGCATGAATCCGATGGGCCTTTCCCAAATATCCAATGGTAGTGGGTCCGACTAATCCAAATTTTCTAGCCCTCTCCACTAGGCAGTCGTGCTGGTAGTGTGGCTCCCCACAAGTCGAAAACCCCTTCTTCGGTCCAGTACTCCTGTTACCCGAAGTAGAAGTTGATGGCCCACTAGCCTGGAATCCTAGGTTGTTGTGTTGAACATATCTAAACTACTATTGCTATGGCTGACATTGTTGTTGATGTTGTGGTCCTCAATAAGGATTTTGCTGCTGAGGCGCTGGTCACTGAGGTGTAGTGAAAGTGGATCATCTCTCGAAGCCATGATACCCTGGTGTCTGTCTAGTTGGTTTCTGATGCTTCTATGCACCAGATGACACATGACATGCTGGTCTCATTGAATTCCTGCTCTGACCTCTGCTGATAAGCTCCTCCTCTGCTATGAGGGCCTTCTAGATGGCATCATGTAAGGTATGAGGCATCAAAATCCTAAACTTTGCATGTATGTTGAAATTAAGGCCGAACAAGAACCTATTGACCTTATGTTTCTTAGTATTAAGGTACAGAGCATACCGAACCAAATCCATAAAACGATCCTCGTACTCGGGAACAATATGATCGCCCTGTCGTAAGGCATTGAAATCGTTGAGATGATGCTCAATGAATTCCTCTGATAGGTACTCTCAGAACAGTTGCTCGAACAGTTCCCATGACACATCTTCGATGACCATGTTCAATTGTGGAAGGAGAATTTTCCACCCTAGAAGAGTGCTCCCCTTCAGTTGAAAGACCACCATGAAGACCTTAATGTTGGAGGTATAGTCGCAAAGTGAAAATCACATCGCCATATTCTCCAACCATGCCTCAGCGACTGCGTCGTCTGGGGCACCAAAGAACTCAAGAAATTTGACCCTCTCGAGTTTGTGGTGAATGATACCAGTACCGACCAGAGCACGCAGTGGACCCTCAGGGGGTGTCCATGCCCTGGCCTCATTTCTGTCCAAACGGATTATCAATGCCTCATACATGTGCTGAAAGGACCTCATCAGCCCAACCACATCTCCCACCGGTATCTTCTCCTGCCCGAAAACCTGCTCGTCTCCCTGGGGATTAGACCCCTCGGGAGTGGATGCTACTAGAGGCGTCACGCCTCCTTCCCTATCACCCTGTCATCTGCCTCCGTGGCATCCTCTAACCATCATTACCTGCATGAATAAAAGTCAACTTAATTAGAAACATTATAACCAAACATCATATCAATGAAATCCATAGTGTTCCCAACTCACGGGTTGAACCCCCCTCTGATACCATATTTTACAACCCCATCGTTAAGACTACAAGAAAAGCAGAAAGTGCAATTTTTTTATTTTTATTTATTTTTAGGCAGGAAGGCAACGATGACAAACAGTTGAACCACACAACCTGATGACGAACACATGCACACATATCAGGCCACAGACAACAATGAATAAATTCACTAGCACAACGGTCAACTGGGCGAAACATGCATAAATCAAAGATAGGCATGAATCTCAATTAGACGCACAACACGACGATGTTTACAAGCTAAGGACAACATCCACAATCCCGACACAATGGTCTCAACAACTAGTAACTAGAACCTCTATGGAATGCAAAACCAAATGCATGAAATAATTACAACCCACGCGCCCACAACGAACTTACAACGATCAAACAACACCCACATAGGGAGGCAACACTCCAGCCAAGTTATCATTCGCCTCTATGTTATTGGATAAATTTGTAGGTGCAGACACTAACTGATCTCCCTAGATCCACCTAGATCTAGAACAAAACACACCAGAACATGACACTTTCCTTAAGTTTTAAATATTGAATTTACTAATTAAAGAGGGATAGGTGAAATACCGTTTAAACGTCGCTTCCTCTCTCCATCGCCATCCTAGCTCCGTTCCAACACTCATACAATGATGATCCTGCAAAACAACGCAACCAACCAAAGTGATAGTAATAACATAAGCTCAATATAAACCTATGTATGTGATCAAGGGATCATACAATAAAACACAACAAGCTTTATAGGAAAGAATCATATTGTACTGTATCATATTAAATGTGAAAGAGAGATTACAATCATGGCCTTGATGTTGTAAGGTCCCTTCCAACTGTCCTTCGTTCCCCACACACTTCCACTCCAAGAATTCCGAGAGCATAGATCTGATAATATTCACAATCTATCTTGAAAAAATGGCTCATCTAGCCAAGCTAACAATCTCCAAGGCTCAATCCAATCCAAGCTAATCCCAAAAGCTCCAAACTCAAAGCTAATCTCATCCAAGCCAACCTTCTCCATGAGAGCTCCTCTCCTTTTACAAGCTGAAGAGGATAAGGTGAGGAGGTTAGGATGATCCCACCAAATCATGAAAGCGAGTAACATTCAAACCATTTGGATGCCACCTCACCATGGAAGTTTCTCCTTCTAGAAGCATCGAGAAGATGCTTGTTTTTCCCACGTATGAGCATTCTCGCACCTTACTTATAGAGAAACCTATGAACCTCTCACAACCCAGCTATGGTGCAGCCTGCGAGAATCAGACATTCTCGCACCCTAGCCATAGTGCAGCATGCAAAAATCCTCTTTAATAGGGTTTTTACAAAGGGAAATGCAACTTCTTTTCTCATGAAAAGTTATTCTCCCTTATTTCTTCAGGAACTCAGGCCACTGACCCCGTCATTCTCAGCGGCTCTGTGTTTAGCAAGGTGGGCCTCCTTCCTGTCACGTCAGCTTGTAAACCTGTCTTCCTCTTGGCCGTGCGATGAGGCTCGCGCCCTACTACCCTCTCCTCATCTTCTGACATCTGTCGCCTCCCCCTCTCTTGGCCTACATGGTCCCTTTACCAATCCATTCATCGTCGGTCATGTGTCCCATCTCTTTCCACAACAGCCTCCTGCCACAAGTGCACCCATTATACCTTGTCCTGCTCTTTCCACATATCTCTTTCCCTCCACGTCAGCCTCCCACTAAAATGTGTCCATCAGATCTGCCCTCCTGCCCCCTCCGCTTATCGTCTTTTGCCATGTGTCTCCCCTGTAACCCTTCTCATGCCTCGCCACTTCTTTCGCGTCCTCACAGTTTCGACCCCATCACTCCATCCATGTACCCCACCTTCCGTGTTGGACTCCATGCATATCCTTTGAGCCAGTCAGTTATTCCAGGTGGCGGCGTGTGAGTTCCTCCATGTCCCGAAGGTGCCGAGTTGGCCGGGCCATCCTCAATCCTGATGAAGAAGTTATTGAAGCGGTTGGTGGTGGTTAGATATCGCCTCCGCCATAATGGGAAAGCACGACCATGAATTTAAGGCACGTCGATTCGCCATTGGAACTGTCAAAGAGTCAGATTGCGTCTGACATAAGTTGCACGATCTTTCAGAGGTTGACTGTCAGAAAGCCATGCAGACACAAAGCTTTCAATGCAGTGTCTTGATTTTGCCGCTATTGTTGTTCTGAGTATATGAAGGAATTTTCTCCATTTGTGTATCTATCGATGGTTGAGTTGAGCTCCCGGTTGTAAATCTTTAATGAAGCACTGATACTCTGGTCATGTATGTACTCTTGAGACTTCTTGCCTGATGAATGCCAATTTATTTTACATCTTTGTTACACTGTGTTAGAATTGCTCGGAATTGGAGGATCCAGTCGAGCTATAGCTGTTATAGGATGATGTTGGATAGGATCACTGTAGCAGTTATGATGTTTCTAGCCAGTCCTTGTGTTTTTCCCGGCGCTGAGTGACTTGGAATTGGAAGATCCAGTCAAGTCCTCCTCAGTTTCTTGAGACTCTGAACCAAGATGATCTTGCACTCAGAGTCTTTCTTCTGCGAATAGCCATAAGCTTGCTGCCCAAAGCCGTTTGTTCACCCTTCTCACCAAGTCTTCCACCTATTCACCCTTTTATCAACCCTCTGGCTGAAGTTATATCAAGACCTCCTTTGTTTCTTATGTACCAGACCCAGTCCCTGAGTTAAAGAGATATCTCCTCGAGTCTTTACCTCCATTTGATCATCCCTTATAAACAAAATCGTGACATTAAACTGATGGGTGTCAGGCTCTGCTCCTGCAAGCAATCCATGAGTGACTTCTGGCTCCAACATTTCTGGCGCCGTTGTCGGGGACGAAGTTGAATATTTTCCCCGGGATTGAACGAAAAAGATCAACTGATTCTGAAGGTGCATCAGATATCAGAACCTGAAGATTGCTACTGTGCACATGGCGACTCCATTGTGATGACTCTGCTGGGGAGAATATGCTCTATCAACTGTGTCTTCGAGAGGCATACACATGAGGTCTAATCCACACTTGCCTTTAGCTACACCAGAGGTTGACTCGGAAGTAGTGCGCAGAAAGGGAAAGAGCTCTGTGAAAGAAGTTTCCATCGTGGAAACAGGTAATGCGCCTTCCCCTTCTATGAGAACTCCATTTTCTTATTCTCAGCTTCCTAGTCGTCCTCCTTCTGGGGTTTCCCATTTTCTGAATTTCGGGAGTGTTCCTGCTAAGTTTTCTTCCCCTGGTCTGGTACCAGAAGGAGAGATCCTTGTCACTCCCCCATCCCTGGAGGTCGTGCCTCATCACAGACCTCAAGCTTCTGAAGGTTTCACCACCCCTCCTTTTGTTTCTACTACTGTGCAGAGAGGAGCATTTGCACACTCAGGTCCCTTGGCTCTCTCTCTGTTTCCTCCGTTGTCTCCTCCAAGAACCTCTTTTCCGACATTTCCCATCCATACTCCTTCTCCTCCGAGCTCTCCTCTACCTAATATTCCTATGGCTGGTGCTAATCCCCCTCTGAATAGAATGGACGCCATAGTCGTTGCTAGATATGCCCCTTTAATCCTACCACATCCTATGAATCCTCTCCCTACTTGAGACTACTTGAAGTACATGCCCAAGTTCAGTGGGGAGGGAGACATAACTGTTGAGGAGAACTTGGATGCTTTTTACAGTTATGCAGACAACCTAAACATTGAAAATGAAGATGTCTGGATGAGAGTCTTTGTCTAGAGCCTGGAGGGTGAGGTCAGGAAATGGTTTAGAGGACTAGCCCTTGGATCTATCGCTGGAATTGAGGCTCTGGATAGTGTTTTCCTGAGACAGTGGGGAGACAGGAAGGATTATATGTATTACATGATGGAGTTTGGGTCTCTGAAGAAGATGGAAGGAGAGTCTGTCTCAGACTTATCCAAAAGATTTAATAAGATGTACAACAAGATTCCTGCAGAGATTAAACCCTTAGAGGCCTGTGCTCGAATTTCCTATGCTGGTGCTTTTGACCCTGATTTATGTCTCGTGTTAAGAGAAAGAAGAGCCACCTCTTTAGCTCAGATGAAAGATCCAGCTATAGAAGTGGAATCCAACATATTGGCAGCTGACAGACTGAGGAACCAGGCCAACACAGACAGAAGAAAGGAAAAATCGGAAGCCTCAACATCCGGCCCATCGCTGCCCCACCCTCAAGTAAATGAGCTGACCCGAGTTATGAACCTCCTTAAAGAAGAGATGGAGAGATTAAAGGTGGAAAGGAAGCAAATGTATAAGGGCCCTCGGAACATCGAAAATAAAGGGGGTTTCAGAAGGCCAAATAATATTGCTCCCCCGACTATGCATAGGGAGAGGGGAAGAGATAGAGACGACCAAAGAATTCAGGCTCCCTTCCAGAACAATTTTGTGGCTGATGAAGAAGAAGGGGAAACAGATGAGCTCGAGCCTAAAATCCACTGCTTAGAAGACGCTTCTCCGTTTCCTCATCTCACTCAGACTGCTTATGAAGAATCCCTCATGGATGGTCAGCTAAATGAATTGAGCAAGGGAGATAAAGCTGGCGGCGGTCGAGCCAGGTACAACCTGAGGTATGACAAAAGGGCAGCAACACCCGATGTTCCTGAGCCATCCAATAGAACAGAGAAACCTTCTAATGAAGTAGAAGACGCCCACCGAGGTAAGAGGGCTCAACCTTTCTCTCCCATTGTCCATAATCATGTTCCTGAAATTAGAGAAATCCCAAAGCCTATGTCTTGTTTCAATTTCGAACATGAGATTCAAAAGATCATAATTCCTGTGCCACTCACTGAGTTAATTAAACATGGGGAATTCAAAAAACGCTTCTCTGAGTTGTTGAAGTCCGAAGCCTCATACCCTCTCACAGACTCCATAAACCTCCAAGACGAAAGGCCTGCAGTTGTCCTAGGTCCCATGGTAGAAGACATAGATGATTCATCCCCTCCCTTCTACACATCCCTAAACATACATGACAAAGTGATGCATAATTTCCTTATGGATTCAGGGGCCTCCCACAACCTCATGCCCAAAACTGTCATGGAGGAATTAGGACTGGAAGTCACCCGGACCTATCATGACCTCTATTCTTTTGACTCTAGGAGGGTTCAATGTTTGGGAGTCATTAAGGACCTAGTGGTTTCGTTGTTTCAGCTGCCCATGAAGAGTATGGTCATGGATATTGTGGTAGCTGATGTTCCCCCCAAGTTTGGCATGTTGTTGTCAAGATCTTGGATAAAAAGGCTGGGGGGAACCCTGCAGATGGATCTCACATATGCCACCATTCCTGTCTTTGGAGGGGAACATAGGAGACTATACAGAGAAGCCCAACTGGCCTACATAATCAGTGATGAAGCCAACCCTACTAATCATCCCATCTATGCTTTGGACACTGATTTAGGCTCCAGTTTACTAAAACTTACCCACACCCCTGAGGCTCCTTTACAGATCAGAAAGCAGCCCATTCTAAATCAGGAGACACCCCCTCCAACCACCTCTGTTTGGAAGATTTTCTTTGATGGGGCTTCCTCCAGTATGGGTGCAGGTGTCGGGGTGGTATTCATATCCCCCTCTCAAGAGATCCTATCTCTATCATACAAGTTGGAATTTGAAGTCACCAACAATGTGGCAGAGTATGAAGCTCTGGTTCTGGGATTAAGGGCTGCGCAACAGATGGAAATAAGGGAGATAGCTGTGTTTGGAGACGCGGAACTGATTTTCCAGCAGGTCAAAAACGTTTATCAAGCTAAGAATCCTCGGATCAGAAATTATAGGAACGAGGCATGGGACGTGGTTGATAATTTCTTCCTGGCTTTCAACATTTCCTACATTTCGAGGGAGGAAAATGCTTCAGCCGACTTCTTATCTTTCACAGCAAGTGTGCTCGAAGTTCCCATGCTGCCCACTGACGGGTCTGATGTTGAAATAAAGTACAAACCTTCTATACTCGACAATATCAAACACTGGAAGGTGTTTGAAGATGATCAGGAGATCGAGAAATTTCTCTAGTCCATTGGTGACTTTTCCACAATGCACATAGATGAGAATCCTGATGAGGAAGATGACCGTCACCCTGGGAAATTAGTGAATAAAATTGTTGATCACCAGATCATTCAGCTACCGAGCAATCACATTCCGAAAGGACTAATCCCATTAGAAATATTGTTCGACGGGAATGATGTGGCAGTGAAGGGTAAGGTTTCAGGTGATAATGATGACACAACTAAATGCAACATAGGCACACCTGAGGAGCCTAAATTGGTCAAGATGTCAAGGAATTTGACTGAGGAGCAGAGAGCCGGATATACTAAGTTGCTGAGGGAGTTTTCTAATGTGTTTGCATGGACCTACGAAGACCTCAAAACATATGACACATCAGTCATCGAGCACAAAATCCCACTGAAAGAGGAGGCTAAGCCATTCAAGCAGAAGCTGAGGCAAATAAATCCCATGTTTCTACCTGTCATGGAGAAAGAGGTAAAGAAGCTGCTGGATGCCCAGATCATTGTCCCATTGAGATATTCTGAATGGGTAGCCAATTTGGTCTCGGTGAGAAAGAAAAGTGGGGAAATCAGACTCTGCGTTGATTTCAGGAACCTGAATAGAAGTTCCAAAAAAGACAATTATCCCCTGCCCAACATGGAACACATATTACAGAGAGTCACTGGCGCATCTAGGATATCCATGATTGATGGTTTCTCTGGATACAATCAGATATCAGTCATGCCTGAGGACAGAGAAAAAACAGCCTTCACCACTCCTTGGGGCACATTCATGTATGCCAAAATGCCTTTCAGACTGATGAATGCAGGAGCAACATTTCAGCGAGCCATGGACATAGCCTTCGTCAGGGAGAAGGACCAATTCATGGTGATATATCTGGATGACATCACCATTTTCTCTAAGACTGATAAAGAGCACTGTTGCCACTTAAAAAGAGTTTTCCTGAATTGTCGGAGGTATGGCCTATCTTTAAACCCCAAGAAATCACTATTTTCTATGAAGGAGGGAAATCTATTAGGTCACATAGTGTCAGCATAAGGAGTGAGGATTGACCCAAGCAGGGTAGAAGTGATTCAAGCCCTGTCACTTCCCAGGTCTAAGAAGGAAGTTCAGGCATTTTTGGGGAAGATTAATTTTCTGAGGAGATTTGTTTCAAATTTTGCTGAGTTGGTGAAACACATAACAACCATGCTCAGGAAGGGGAACGAAGTAAAATGGACTGCTGAACCCAGGGAATCTTTTTTCCAGATAAAGAAAGCATTGACTGAGGCCCCTGCGCTAATCAGTCCCGATTATTCCAAAGATTTCCTGATATTTTCTTTTTCTTCTTATGATACAGTAGCAACAGTCTTATTGCAGAAAAATGATCAAGGACGAGAAGAGCCTATTGCTTTCTACAGCAAGGCATTGAGAGATGTTGAACTCAGGTATGAGATCATGGAAAAGCAGGCCTACACATTGGTGAAAGATCTCAAAGCTTTCAGGATCTATGTTTTGCACTCAAATATCACTGCATATGTCCCTTCGACCTCTGTGAAGGACATCCTCATACAGCCTTACATAGACGGGAGAAGGGGTAAATGGATCGCCAAAATCCTGGAATTTGACCTGGAGATTAAGCCCACTAAGTTGATAAAGGGGTAGGGTTTGGCCAAGTTGCTAGCTGAATCCAATTGCAAAACTTTGGGGATTAACTTCATGAATGAGCAAGCTGAGTCATCCAGTGAAAACTCTCAGATCATCATACCTTTAGCATCATTCCCCTGGTACAAGGATATCTTGTATTTTCTGCAAGAATTAAAGCCCCTTGAGGGATTGGGAAAGAGCAAGGCCAGAGATTTGAAGCTCAAATCGATCAGGTATTGTCTCATTGACCGAGCCCTATATTGGAGAGACCCTATGGGGATACTATTAAGATGTTTGGACCTGTTGCAAGCCCAGAAGGTGATGTTCGATTTTCATAGCAGTCTCTGCGGAGGCCATCATTTTTGGAAGACCACAGCCCACAAAATCCTCCGGGTTGGGTATTACTAGCCTACTTTGTTCACTGATGTCTGTAGGGAAGTCAGGGCTTGCATTAAATGCCAAAAGTTCTCAGGTAAGCAGCAACTCAAATCTCTGCCATTAAACCCTGTAGTAGTTTCGGCACCCTTTCAGCAGTGGGGATTGGATTTCATCAGAGAGATTCATCCTCCCTCGAGTGGCCAACACAGATGGATCCTCACTGCGACTGATTATTTCACCAAGTGGATAGAGGTTGTCCCCACCAGGAGCACTTCTCACAAAGTAATCATCAGCCTCTTGGAAGACATCATAGCCATATTTGGTTGTCCGAGTAGGATTGTCACTAACAATGCCTCCCCATTCAGGTTTGAGCCTCTAGTCATATTTTGTGAACAATTTGGGATTTCATTGGTTCACTCTACTCCATACTATCCTCAAGGAAACAGACTGGCAGAGTCCTCCAATAAAATCCTGATCAAACTTATCAGAAATCTACTGGAAGACAATCATAAGGCCTAGGACTCAAAGCTCAAATTTTCTCTCTGGGCCGATCGGGTGACAACCAAGAAGTCCCTAGGTCTCTCACCTTTCCAACTTGTTTACGGAATAGAGGTCATTTTCCCCACACAACTCACCTTACCTGTGGCAACCTTCCTCCAATACCTTGAAGGAGAACCTAATCATGTACTCAGAAGGATTCATCAGATGGTGGAAGTGCAACAGATCAGAGAACAGGTCATGGACAGAGCCTACAATCATCAGCAGAAGATCAAACAGGTTTTTGATAGGAAGAACAGAAAGAAGGAATTCGAGCAGGGTGACCTGGTACTCAAGTGGGACACACCCAGGCAGGACAAGGGCAAACACAATAAATTTGACGCCCTCTAGTTGGGGCCTTTCAAGATCCTTGAAGCATGTTCAAACAACACTTACAGGTTGCAGGATCTGGAAAGCAAAGAAGATTTCAGCAGCCCAGTAAATGGGCATTTCTTGAAAAAATGTTTTTGTGAGCCATAGCTGGCTCTTTTTGTTTCGTTTTGTACATATTGTTTCTGTTTTTGTTTTTCGGACTAATAAATGACTCCATAGCCCAACAACAAAGGCACTGAATCTTCAAAAGAGTTCTTAGAGCATCACAGGGATGACTCTATCCCCCATGGAGCCAGATGTTAGCGATATTTCTTGTAAAGGGGTTATAATGAAAAGGAATGGGTTAAAAACCCACTTGTCCTAAGTTCAGGGTGCTAATGTGCCCGTGATTAAATGAAAATCAAGTCTGGATGGCAAGGATCATGGTGCCCGGATCAACGGCGTAGGTGTGATTCCGGACCCCCCCCCCACCTTTCTACCTTTAACGACCCTCTTTGACGACCCAGATTAGCACACTCGGATCAACGACGATAAGAGCNGGGGGGGGGGTCCGGAATCGGGGGTGCAACTTTCCGACGACCGATATTTTAGCGCCCGGATCAACGACGCTCGTGTGACCCCGTCATTCTTAGCGGCTCTGTGTTTAGCAAGGTGGGCCTCCTTCCCGTCGCGTCAGCTTGTAAACCTGTCTTCCTCCTGGCCATCCTATGAGGCTCGCACCCTTCTACCCTCTCCTCATCTTCTGACATCTGTCGCCTCCCCCTCTGTTGGCCTACATGGTCCCTTTCCCAATCCATTCATCACCGGTCATGTGTCCCATCTCTTTCCATGACAGCCTCCTACCACAAGTGCACCCATTATACCTTGTCCTGCTCCTGCCATGTATCTCTTTCCCTCCACGTCATCCTCCCACTAAAATGTGTCCATCACATCTTCCCTCCTACCCCCTCCGCTTATCGTCTTTTACCATGTAACCCTTCTCGCGCCTCGCCACTTCTTTCGCGTCCTCACAATTTCGACCCCATCACTCCATCCCTGTAACCCACCTTCCGTGCTGGCCTCCACGCATATCCTTTGAGCCAGTCAGTTATTCTAGGTGGCGGTGTGTGAGTTCCTCGACGTCCTGAAGGTGCCGAGTTGGCCGGGCCATCCTCAATCCCGATGAAGCAGTTATTGAAGCGGTTGGTGGTGGTTAGATATCGCCTCCGCCATAATGGGAAAGCACGGCCATGAATTTAAGGCACGTCGATTCGTCGTTGGAACTGTCAAAGAGTCAGATTGCGTCTGACATAAGTTGCACGATCTTTCAGAGGTTGACTGTCAGAAAGCCATGCAGATGCAAAGCTTTCAATGCAGTGTCTTGATTTTTCCGCTATTGTTGTTCTGAGTATATGAAGGTGTTTTTTCCATTTGTGTATCTATCGATGGTTGAGATGAGCTCCCGGTTGTAAATCTTTAATGAATCACTGATACTCTGGTCATGTATGTACTCTTGAGACTTCTTGCCTGATGAATGCCAGTTTCTTTTACATCTTTGTTACACTGTGTTAGAATCGCTCGGAATTGGAGGATCCAGTCGAGCTATAACTGTTATAGGATGATGTTGGATAGGATCACTGTAGCAGTTATGATGTTTCTAGCGAGTCCTTGTGTTTTTCCCGGCGCTGAGTGACTTGGAATTGGAAGATCCAGTCAAGTCCTCCTCAGTTTCTTGAGACTCTGAACCAAGCTGATCTTGCACTCAGAGTCTTTCTTCTGCAAATAGCCGTAAGCTTGCTGCCCAAATCCGTTTGTTCACCCTTCTCACCAAGTATTCCACCTATTCACCCTTTTATCAACCCTTTGGCTGAAGTTAGATCAAGACCTCCTTTGTTGCTTATGTACCAGACCCATTCCCTGAGTTAAAGAGATATCTCCTCGAGTCTTTACCTCCATTTGATCATCCCTTATAAACAAAATTGTGACATTAGACTGATGGGTGTCAGGCTCTGCTCCTGCAAGAAATCCAGGAGTGGCTTCTGGCTCCAACACCACCAGACATACAATGTGGATCTATGTAACAATACACTGAATATACTCCAACACAACCTAGATCTGTCAGAAAATATCCAAGGTCTTCATATCCACCACTCTATGGTATGAATCTAACCATGTGAATACATGTGTTGAAGTCGAACATGGTAGAAACCACTTGATTATCGATCATTAGTGTATACTGTTAACAAGTGAGAGGGAAATCACCATTAATGTCAATAAATCCCAAGGTACTCTAGTACAATCCAACAAATGTGATTCAATGTGCTGAGGTCAAACACTTGACAAAATATTTCAATCAGGGGTCGATAATGAAAACCCATTGTCGAAAGTGAGGATACCTACCATTGAGGCATGCAAGTTCCAAGGTACCAATTAGTTTCTAAGTCTCATTCCTAGATAATGAGTTGAAGTCGACAGTAAAAGACTCATCACAGGAGGGACTTAATGTATCCCACATCAATGACACAAAACAAGTAACAAGATTTGATGTAGATCAGAGTAACAAGTGATTCAGGACTGACTCAGGGATGGCTGACACAATAGAAGGCTTTAAGGACTGCGGAAATGGCCGATGCAATAGAAGGCTTTTCGGGTTAGACATCTTTTTGAACATATTGATGGCACAATAACTGTCTTGGAAACACTGACTCAACAATAGGGATCACATACCAATTTGTAATCTTATAAAGGAGTATGATCAAGAGACAAGCGAGTTTTCCAACCTAGACACAAAGTGAGTGAAAGTATGTCATGTTTAGAAGTGACTCTTCCACAAAATACAGGTTTAGATACATTTCTTTCCCAAATTTCCCCCCACCATTTCTGGCGAGCACCTCTTTATTTTTGCACAATCTTGAGGAGGATAACATATGCTTGTTGATGTAAGCTCATCCTTCAGACGAGTCCCTCGGAGTATGTTTAACAAACCCTAGGAAGGAGTGGTTCGGTCCCATATGGGCCTTTCAATGTTTTTTTAACGAGTCCAAAGAAATAAAACTCAGGGATTTTTCATGTTTGGAGAGTCTGAAAAACACTTAAAGAGAACTCTCTCAGTTCATTTTTCGTAAAGTAGTCTAATGAGACCGAAACAGAGATAAACTATCACTCAACAGACATTTTCTTCAAATACTTTAACGAGCGTGAAAATAACAAGGTCACTCGACAATCTTTTCAAGTTTAGAGAGCTTGAAAAGAGCTTAAAGGGAACTCCAAGGGTTCCTTTTTCATATAACCTTTATGAGTCCGAAAAAGTGATAAAAGTATACTCGGTTACATTCTCACATATTTATGAGCAGAAGAAAGAACAAAGACTAATCTCGGTAACTTATTCTCATGTATTTACGAGCATGCGAAATAACAAAGACTAATCTCAGGATTGTTTTTATTTTTACGCAAGCTTTAAAACAAATCAAACTATGCTTGGGATAGATTTTATTTTTACACAAGATTAAAAACTAAACAAAACTATGCTTGAACCTGGATTCATTTTTACACAAGATTGAACCAGAGGAAACTATGCTTGAGGTAGGTGGTTGCATTTTTACACAAGTTTGAACCAAAGTCAAAACTATGCTTGAACTTCCCAACACATTATCCATGAATTCACATGGTTGCTACTTAGCCCCCAGCTTAAGAAGCTAGCGGCTCAACTTTAGCATGAAATCCAGAGGCTGAGGCAAATGACCCCCAATCTTTGTTTCATTCAACTGCAAAGGAGAATGAAATGAAGCTTCAAATACTAGACGAAGGACTTGACTCAAACAGAGAGGGGGAAAACTATTTCATTTTTTAACAAGATTGACACAGAAACCAGAACTATGCTCATAACCTCTATTTCATTTTTTAACGAGGTTTCCACAGAGATAAAAATCTATCCTCGTAAGTGGTTTCATTTTTTAATGATCTTGAAATCAAAAAACCATGCTCAAGTCTGGTTTCATTTTTTAACGAGCTTGAAATTAGAAAATCATGCTCATAGACTTATGTTTCATTTTTTAACGAGGTTGCCTCAGAGATGCAAAAAATATCATCGACTCTCTTCTTGATCATGGATTCCAAGAGGACAATGTTCCATAAGGACACCATGTCAAGGGACAAAAATCGATCATGGCTTCCAAGAGGTCTTCACTGGAAGGAAGAAACACACTCTGGAAGGACACCATGTCAAGGGCGACAGGAGTAAAGAGATCGGGCTTTAATAGCCCTATCGAAGACATCACCATGTCAACTACTAGATCTAAGTCATCAGAATTTGAATCCATGGACGACAACACCACATATTTGACCTGTGGCAGGGGCGATACTGTCTGCATATAAGAACCACTAGGGGAGGTAATCCAATCGGTACCGATGAATGAAAGTTGATCAATAGTCACCATTCTTCTATCGTGAGGGAAAGATATCACATGAAAAAGGGTGGACACAATAAATTTCATGTCATAGACATAATCTCACCCAAGGATTAAAGAGAAATCTAAGGGGTCTTGGACTACCATGACATCAATAAAGACAGTTTACCCTCCCAAAGTTACAGGAAACTGAGGAAGGGTCCCTTAAGGTTGACTGGTTCTTCTGTTAAAATCTAACAGATTCTGCGTAACTGGCATAGGCAGAGGAAAAGCCAAAGCTTGCCAAGCAAAAGAGGACAAAATACTAATAAATGCACCTTCATCTATCAGTGTATGAGGAATGTCTCAACAACAAACCTGTATTGTAATCTGGAAAGGAATGTGAGAGGGAAGATGAGGTCTAGTTAGCACACCCCAATCAAAATGGATGGCCTCATTACTTGGACGGGGTTCCATAGGAGAAGGAGGAATACCCACCGACATGGTAGATTCTGTATCAATGAGAAAAACATGGGCATTATCAGGTTTACTCTCTAGCAGGAGAGTAGGATCGACCGATGACGAGATCAGATCAACCACTTGGGTTGCACTCTCCAAGGGGAGAATGGTGTCAATAGGTGGAAATGGATCGACCACTTGGGTGACACTCTCTAACGAGAGAGTGGGATCGACCAAGTATGGGATCAAATCAATCTCTTTAGTTTCACTCTATGAGGGGAGAGAGGGACTGACCAAGGATGGTATTGGATCAACCACTTTGTCAAATGGTTCAACTAAGGATGTGACCAGATTGACGAAATGATCAACCGGATTGACTGAGGAAGGGACCGGAGTGATTATTCCATCAACTATAGGGGGGTCAAGAGTAAGCTTGTGATAAGCAGCTGGAAGTTGAGGCTGTGAAACAGTCATGTCTTCCAGTAATTTCAAGGCTTCATCCATACGAGGGAAAATGTGAGTGAGATGACTCCCTTTGCATAACATACATGGGAACTTGACTCTACTTTTCTTCTTCTCAATGCTCTCATGACTAGTTGATGGGAGGTCATCAACATGTTGTTCAGGCTGACGACATGGGTTGGTCAGGGTGTGTAGACCATACTTCTATAACCTTAGGTAGACCAGGGAAATCCTTAAGAAGATGGCTACCCTTACAAACCCGACAAGGGTACTTGGGCTTATGGGTTGTTTGGGTGATCTTGACATCATTAACACTCCTAACGGGATTAACAGTAACTGGTTGTTTTCCAACATGTTTGATACTGGTTGGAAGTTTGGATCCTTGCTTATTTTTATTCTTCTTATTCTTTCATTTCTTCTTCTTCTTATCCACCAAGTTACTAGCTTGAGATCTTTCACTCGGCAAAGAAGATGAAATGGAAGAAGACCTTGCAAGTGAAGAAGGTGAAGAAGATCTTATTGGTGAAGATGGTGAATGATCAACATGAGGTTGATGTTCTTGGGGGGAAGTGCTTACGACTGAAGCACTTACTGCATTCAGGATTACCTGAGTAGAAAACAACCATACTGGTAATCCAATTGTGAGACCCGGAAGGCTCAAAGTAGCGATGTGAGGAGGTCCAATGTTTCCATAAGAAGGAAAAACAAAAGGTTCCCCTGGAGCAGGGGTTCCTTCATTGGTC
>ML876341.1:0-18330 GCA_009831015.1 Picea engelmannii
ACGGTATTTTATAAGTCTGAGTTTTGAGTATAAAATATTTGAAATTGGTCTATCATTTTCTTCTTTTGAGATATACACGTGTTTACTCTATCAAAGTTCTCTTATGTGTTTAGACCATCTTCTTTTATTTTTATGTGTGATCAAAAATCTTTATTTTCACTATGATGGATGTGAGGAAATTGTGTTTATATTCTCAAATGTGTGATGTGTGAGGTTCCTGGTCATTTCTCAGGAATTCTCTTAAAATAAAATCTTTTATTTTTCTGCATTTTTATCTTTCTTTGAGTATAAGAGTGGACTCTCTCAAGGTCCTATATTATTTCTAGATCTAAACTTATTTAAGAATACCATAAGACAAAGAGGAGTACCACCTCTATAAAAAAGAAGGAGGATTTATATCCTCGTGAGGTTGTTGTTTAGGTCCTAATGGATTCAAGCATTAATGGGTGGGGGGNGGTTAAAGACCCAAGGTTGGATACACTTTACCAACAAAACCCCATAGGCGTTGTCATATTCAATCTTCAAGGACTAAAGAAGGTCTCACTCAAGATGCCATGAGAATCAAAGACACCATTGGTCTTGTGCAAGGTGTGAAGGAATGCAACATAAAGGAAACCTCCATTAACTAGTCATTCATTTATTCACAACTACTACATGCTACTACGTAGAATAACATCATACATGCATACATTCGAGTCATAACTCATTAGAGGCAAAGATAAATGTGCTCAAGTTGTACTCATCCATTTCATTCATTCAAGGCAGTGAGATACAATAGGGTCATAGCCTTTTCAAGATACATTAACATTCAACATAGAGATGAGCCATACGCTCAGATCTCGATCTAATTTCTCTCTCATGGAAAAACCATACATAACAAGAAGTAATAAATAAGGTTAACTCAATCTCTAGTTCGTCTATCTCTCACAGTACAATGAACTCTCTCTTTAATCAAAATACCAACCCTTACATATCTGCATGCATCCCCCCATATCTTCCCCAGAGTGTGGAAATATTAACAAACTTTCCAACTCATCCATAACCTTGAACATGACCAATCGGGTTGTTACAAAATCTATTACAATGATTCTTGAAGATCTTTTCGGATGTGACTTGCATACAATTTAATTAAGTCATCGCGTTCAGTACAAAATGGTTTGGCATGCACAGTAAATCCTTGGTTGGTGCAGACGATGAAACTTGGAGTCGCGCCACATATATTATCAAGCGCGCACAATGATGACTTGTGGCACACACAAAATCTTGATCAAACCTTAGGCGCCAACAGGCCCCCAACACTTTTAGTTACCTCATCCTCGAGAAAACAACATTTCTTATGGCATGATATAGGAGGTTGATGGCACTGTCGTAATTAGTTTCTGGATGAATCCTTTAAAGTGACCATCCACCTCGTCAAAAAATTATTGCATCTCTGTTATAAATTTATTTTCCACCTAATAATGAGGTTATTATCACATAAAGATCACCTAATCATTATGTCATTCTCCCTTAGAAACCCCTTATTTTAACTCTTAAAACCTACCACTTCTTCCCTGAGTTTCCAACCAAATTCCAACTCGGTCACCTTTTTCCTTCATTGAGGGTGGGACCAAAAGGGATGGTCGCTCCTTTTGGCCTACCAAGAAATGACTGGTCGCTCTGTCTATGTGTCTAGGGAGCGACCAAGACTAGAAGCTCCTATTTTTGGATTTGGTTTCGATGGATGAGACTTCCCACTGATTTCTCGGGGTTTACTCTCGAGAAGGCTTCCATTATGAACTCGATAATATTATCCTAATAACTATATGTCCTTATCCCTAAAGCCCTATAATTACCAAGCCATTTCCCATGGGAAGGGAGGAGGACAGAGCTAGTAAAGTTACTCTAGTGATTTGGTTGCAAGACTTGGGCAAGGAGCTTAGAAGGAGGCCATCTCTTCAGTCTACATCTATAAGTTTTAATATTGTTTCTTTGATTAATAGAAGACATACTGGATGTTTCCCTCTATCTAATTGTTCATATAAGTTTATGTATTCATTGGTAGAGAATTAGTATAATTCTGTTATGATATACTATTAGATATGTTATCAATCCATGCATGATTGCTTTGATCTTTGGGAGGTTTTCATCTTCTTTGGTTGTTTTCATGTATGAATCAGATCTAGGAACATCCTTAGTTTATGTCTCTACTCCTATCTTAGGCGTTGGTGGAACCTAAGGGAGCCCAACTCCTATAGGGTGAAAAATCCCTACAACATATTGGTGACCATATTGGGGAAGTTTTTCTCCATGTATTAATCCCCTTAGATTTTAGAATTTTTTAATATTCTTTCTAGATATATCTTCCCTGTTAAGTGCTCTTGTTCCATCCTAATCATCGCCCCACTCTTTTCTGAGTCTAGTTGAAGAAACCCATATCCCAGATTTGTCAAATCTCATCCAGATCCACCCTTTTTTCATTTCCCAGGTTCGATCATCCTTTCCATGTGTTAACAAAGCGAGCAACCTCCTTTGGTCAGCCTTTTTGCTCTGTAAGGGAGTGACCAACTATCCTCTTAAGCCTACCAGGAGTGACCATACCTTCTGGTCGCCCTTTCTCCCTTCACAGGGAGCAATCAAGTCGCTCTATCTCCCTTTTTAAGGAGCAACCATTATCCCGAGAACCATTTTTTGAAGATTTATCCTTCAAAAAATCATTCAGATCTATTTTTTGTGGCCTCTTCAACACTTCAGATCCACCTTGGATCTGCCTTAGATTCCTTGCTATGAATTTTACAATTATTTTGTGATTTTTTTTGCATTGTTTTTGCATTTTTCTTGAAAATTTCTCCCCTCTTTTTGTATGCCACTCATCTGTCATCTTATTGAACTTCTTGTTGTATTGGTCTGACCAAAAATATCTGCCTTGAACTCCTTAAGTAGTCTATATATCCGTGGCATCTCCCTAAGATATTGTTTGGAGAATTTTCTCTTTGATTGTTTTCCCACTCTCGCTTTGATTGCTTTGAGTGTTGATTGCTTTTCAGTCATTTGGAAGAATTTTTTCCATTTTGAAGCCTTGCATTTTGCATGTTTCAATTTGGAATCTTTGTTTTCTTCCTTCTTATCTACTTTTCAGTGCATTACACATTATAGATTGAAAGACAAAAATATAAGGAATTCCTTTCAAATTGCAATTACTTGAAAAGAAAAAAAGAAAGCATAAACTTTTGTTGGAGTGTTTTCAAAAGTAGATTGAAAAAACTTCATTTCATCGACAATAAAATTAATATTGCTTGTTTTTGAAGTGCTTAGTTCTCATTATAAATGAGTAAAGAACTCCCCTCCCTGCTTTATCTAGCTTTCATCGAAAATGAATTATTGCATTGCATCATTCTTTGCACCTTTTTGGAGTTGAGTCCTTTAAACATCATCAGTTTCACTACCACACCCTTGAGTAAACCAACAACCATAAAATCAAGCACTTAATAAAAATGATCTAGAAACTCTTATTTTTAGGGCCTGTACATCAACATTAGATCATGATAGAGCTTTGTAATAGGCTGTGAGGTGAACTCTCTAAAGAAACCAAAACCAACTTAGAATCTACCGACAGGGAGAGAAAATCCAATTTTCGTATAAGAATAGCTCTAACACCCCTCTCATAGAGATGCTAAACACGAGGTCGCGTGTGGGTGAGTAGTGAAGATTACCCCTCTGAGGCTTAACCGAATGTAGTGGAAGGATCGTATATTGGGGGTTCTTCTTGAAGCGTCACTTGTATCATTAGGTATTAGTGCTTCGTGAATCTCGAATCCATTCGAGGTCCTCAGGAGTTTACCGGTCCTCTTGTTTTCAGTCCTCTAGAAGAATTTCAGACTTGATATCCTTCCCATATGTTCAATCTCAATTGTTGAATGTACCCTCCCAGAGGCTGAATGCAAGTTGGTAACCCTAGTGGCCATAATCCTTAGGGTGTATACACAAGGTGACGGTGAAGGGGAGTCTTCATTGTACCTCGGTCAGTCGTTGGTCAAACTCATTCGGGCTCCTTGGAGGGTCACCCGCGACTCTCACCGTAAGGGAATTTGCACCAGGGTGTAAGTCCGTTAAGCAGGTCACCAACATAATTGATCCACCTGCTCATCCTAGTTCGTTCTCATGTGTTCCCGCGATGTTGGATTTCATCACCAACTAGTACATTCATTGTGAGAAGTTATTGGTTTATTTGGTTTGCTTCCTAGATTTTATAGTGCTTGTTGTTTGTTTTCTTAGAGGACCTTAGGGTTGAGTATGTATCTATGGCATGAGCCCCTGGGTATACCAATGAAGGAATCCACTTTCCAGGGATATCGATTGTTTCTCCTTCTGCGGGACACGTTGGTCCACCTTACATTGCAACTTTGACTCTTCATGGTCTCATGATTGGGTTATCGATTTGGTTGTTTTCCACTCTGGTGAATGTCAATTCTCCTAGTGATTCGTATGTAAACACTCCACTCCTAGATCATCAACCTTATGTCGATCCTCTACCTTCTTTTCCCATAGGGTCTTCTTGCCATTCTTCCTCTTTGCCTAGTGAAAGCTATACAACTAATAACCAGGTGGACAAGAAGAAGAAGAAATGAAAGATTAAGAAGAAGAACAATAAGAAAGAGGGAAAGATTCCAACCACTGCGAGACATGTTGGAAGTGATCAACTAGCCTCTAGGGATCATGCTGGGATATTCCTACTCCTAAAAGGCCCTAGGAATCCATCTCGATGGAATACATGTCGGGCCTTCCGTCAATCAAGCAAGGAAATCACTATGTTTTTATGTTGGTTGATCATTTTTCTAAAATGGCGATTATGGTCACCTGCAAGAAGAGCATCACATCAAAGGCCACTGCCAATCTCTTCTTCAAATGAGTGTGGGTACATTTTTTGATACCACAAACCATCATCTCATATCGGGACAGACGGTTCCTCGACATATTCTGGTCGAGCCTCTGGTCACTGCTGGACACCAAGTTCACCAAATCCACTGCTTTCCACCCCCAAACGGATGGCCAAACCGAGGTCATCAACCTGTTGATCATGCATATCCTACGCATGTACAATTCCAAGCATCATCGTACATGGGATGAGAGTCTTCCCTATGTTGAACACAACTACAAAAGAGCCATGCATAGCTCAACTGACCACAACCCCTTTCATGTGGGGTTGGGATTTCAACCATTGGGTCCCATGGACGTTGCACTACCCCTTCTGGCCACCTAGGAAGACTCATCCCATGCTCAAACTAAAGCCGACAAAGCTAACCATTTCATTGATTGGATCCAGCACATCTTCCATAAGGTTCATGATATTTTACAGAAGTCCAATTCCAAGTACAAGCAGCGCCATGATCAACACCAAGTGACACACAAGTTTTGGGTGGGAGATAAAGTTTGGTTGCACTTGCAGAAAGAACCCCTTACAGGGCCCCATCGGAAGCTTCGTCTACTCCACTATGGACCTTATACCATCACCAAGGTTGTGGGTGACAATGCTTTTGAGCTCAACATTCACCCCTTCCTTCACTTGCACCCAATGTTTAATGTGGACCTCCTTCAGCCATAATTTCCACCCTTATTGGACGCCTCAAAGGTAGAAGAACAATTGACACCAACATAGATCAACCTTGACTACATGGAACATGCATCCACTGATCAAATCGTGGACACACATATCAAGGGCACTCCCCAACAGAAGTTTCAGCTTTTCGTGTTGTCAAAGCAGGGCAGCTCCTGCACCAAGGCAAGTGGCTCACCCGGGGCTATGGAGACCATTGCTTCCTAAGGGGGGAGGATTAATCCAGTTGTATATTGGTTTCCACCCACATATTCCAACTCTCTCACATAGAGATTTCATCTTGGCAGTTTCAGTTTTCATCTCGATAGTTCTTTTTTCTAACTTTTTGGGTCCCAAACTTTCGCGGTCATTTTGAGGCCCTAAACAACTCTTTTTGGGCCCGCCACAGTCACATTGTAGACAATATTAAAGTGTGATGGAATAATGTGTATTCCTCGAATAGACCTTTCCAACGAGCTATCGTGCACCTAAAACAAAGATCGTATGCAAAAGTTACGACCCCGGGAAGTTGATGTACCAACTTACCCCAACGGGGCCCACATGACTTTTGGTGCTTCATCTCCTAGGGTTAGGTTTTTGGATGTCTAGGGTTTTGGCATTCATGTTTAATTTGAAAAGGCCTTTGGAGCCTCATGGTATTCATGTTCTTGCGAATGACCACAGCTATCACATCTCTTCTCAGACATAAGCCGCCACCATTCTAGCAAGCTTGTTTCAATCTACATTTTACAGTTTCAACATATTTCCTTATTGAATAGAAGCAAAGTTTTATTGTATCTCTGTTATTTTTCATTTTATTTGTGTGTTAATAATATAGATCTATATTCATTTCATTATGCTCATAAAATTCGGATCACCTTCATCACAGATCTTGATTTCTCCCAGAGCTTGAGAGGATTGAACATGATAATTTTAGGTCCACCCTAAGTGAGATGGTTGGTCACATCGTGGTTTTGTTAGATATGCATGGTATATATGTTGAAGGAAACATGGTGAACATTTCCCCTACCATCACGACCGACATCTCTAGAACCCCTAGTAAAATAAAATAAAAATGTATATATTGATGCAGACTGTTCACCTGAAGAAATTCAGATTTACACCGATCTCTTTAAGGAATTATGAGATGTATTTTCTTGGTCATGTGAAGAGATGTTAGGGATCAACCCCAGTATTATCGAACATGAAATTAAAACTTATATGAATTCTAAGCCCGTTCAACAATGACCTAGGGTTGTAAATCATAGGAAGACCCCCGCTATTAAGGTAGAGGTGGAGAAGTTTCTTAACGTTGGCTTCATCTACCTAGTTCCCTTGATCGAATGGGTATCCAATCTCATTCTTATAGATAAGAAGCAAGGAACTGTCCATGTATGTATGTATTTTAGGGACCTAAATAAAGCCTATCCTAAAGATAACTTATCCACTCCATTTATTGATGAGTGTGCGAGAAGCAAATTCTTTTCTCTTATCGACAAATTTTCAAGTTATAATCAAATTCTAATTAAACCCGAGGATGAACATAACACGGCATTCATTTGTCCTTGGGGTACATTTTCATACTGGAAAATTCCTTTCGGTCCTAAAAACATCAGAGCAAATTTTCAATGTGCCATGACCTTCACGTTTCACAACCTCAAGCATATAGTTGAGGCCTATCTAGATGATCTCGCTGCTCATTCTCGCAAGAGGGTTAATCATTCAACTCACATTCGACTAGTATTTGAAAGATGTCGCTATTATCTCATTCAGTTGAACCCTCACAAATTCATCTTTTGCATTAGTTATGTCCATCTTTTAGTATTCATAGTTTATGAGCATTGGATCATGGTGGAATCCATGAAGGTTGAGATGATACTTCGATTGCCTCCCCCGCGTAATATTCAACAGATTTAGGCTTTACAGGGGAAGGCTAACTTTCTGCATCATTTCGTAGCTAACTATGCCAATATAACTAAGGGTTTCATAAGTCTCTTGAAAAAGGACACTTCGTTCATATAAGATGAGAGAGCCCGGGAATCCTTTTATGCTCTTAAGAAAGCCTTGGTATCAACACCCCTGTTGAAGCCCCTAGACTACAGTAGAGATTTCTTGCTTTATATTTCCGCGTTAGAAGGGACGATTGGTATTTTTCTTGTTCAAGAAGATGACAAGATCCATGAGCACGCTATCTATTACCTTAGCCAAAATATAATTGGTCATGAACTTAAGTACTCTCACGTAGAGAAGCTAGACTTAGTAGTCATGAACTTAATCTTTGAACTTAGTGGTTCAAAGATTACGTCACTATATCTTACTCTACAAGACTACCATAGTTTTTTATATCAATCCATTTCAATACGTACTTACAAGGTGTATCATAGGGGGGAAATACAATAAATGGATTGTGATTTTACAAAAGTTTGATCTTGATTTTTCCTCCGCGAAATCCAAAAAATCGCTAGTTTTTGTGGAACTGATGTCAGACTTCCCTAGACAGGATGAGGATATTTTTCATGATGATTCATTCACTGATGAACACATATTTCTTATCTCATCTTTGGACCCCTGGTATGAAGATGTTCTAATCTACCTTCAAACTCTAAAACTTCCCCAACATCTTTCAAGAGACGACCGACGACGTATACGCCATCAGGCCAAAAGCTACCTAATTATCGGCAACACGTTGTATCGTCGAGGGGTGGATGTTATTTTACGTTATTTTTTTACTCACGAGGAGGTTGAAGGTGTTCTCAATGACTGCCACAGTGGGGCATGTGGTGGTCACTTATCCGGGCTTACGAAAACCCAAAAGATATTATGAGCTGGTTATTTTTGGTCGTCAATTTTTAAAGATTGTGTAGAAGCGGTCAAGAAGTGTCACCCTTGCCAAGTGTTCGCTCGTAATATGCGCTCACACCCTGCCCCTATTCACCCTGTACTTATCGTCGGTCCCTTCACCAAGTGGGGGGTGGACTTCATGGACTGCAACTCAGCCTTGGCTGGGGGGCACCTTCATATTATCGTGGTTGTGGATTATTTTACTAAGTGGGTTGAGGCCATGCCTACTGTTAAATTCAATGGTGAGGTTGCAATGCTTTTCGTATTCAATAAAATTATATCTTGGTTCGGAATCCCAAAGGAGATTGTTACTAATCATGGTAGTCACTTCCAGAATGAGATGATGACAAAGTTAGCATCAAAATTGGGGTTTAAGAACGATCATTCATCCCCCTACTATCCCCAAGAAAATGGACAAGTAGAGGTCATGAATAAATCTCTAAAATCCATTTTGCAAAAAATTGTCAGCCAGAGTAAATCTGATTGGCACGTGATGCTTTACCCTGCACTATGGGCATACCGAACCATGATAAAGCCTTCAACCGGTTTCTCATTGTTTCAGTTAGTCCACGTAGTGGAGTCGATCCTTCCTATTGAATGTGAAATCCCTTCCCTTAAGTTGGAAGTAGACCTCCTACCTAACATGACTGATCTCGAAGAACACCCCATACACTTAGAGCAGCTCGATGAGCAACATCGAGATGCCACTATAGCTATCGAGGTAAATAAACAACATGTTAAGGTCCAGTATGACAAGTTTGTTTGTCCCCGGCAATACGCTGAGGGTGACTTGGTTCTTCTTTATGACCAAGCTAAGGAACCGTTGGGGGCAAGAAAATTTAATCCCATGTGGCACGGTCCTTACATCGTGAGACATGTCCTCGAAAAAGGAGCCTACAAGTTACAATATTATGAAGGGAATGTGTTGGATGAGCCCAGAAATGGGATCTACCTTAAAAGATATTACGCTTGAGCCCTCAAGCTCGATCATGACTTTTGTATACTAGTGTATGTTAGTGTATATATTTTTCTCTTTATTCTTTTGTGTCGTCGGCTTGCTTATTGAGTTTTCCCTTGGTTGGAATATGTCAATTGGATCTTCGGTGTTCTTAGGATTCACGGACGGTGCCAGTCGTCATACTCGGAACATGGCTTCCAACACTTGGGTTATCTATTCACCCAAGGGACAACCGGTGTATTCATGAGGCGTTTGTCTGGAGCCATCCGCGAACAATGTCGTTGAGTATAGCGTCGTTATAGAGCTACTATGTGATGTCATATCTCATGGTGTTTTATCTTTAGAAGTTCATTTGGATTCCCAATTAGTGGTATGTTAGTTGAAATGTAGTTATTAGATAAGATATCCTACATTACTCTGACGTTTCCTTCGGGTACGACTTTTGGAATGATATTTTGATTTTATTTACTTATAATCATATACCTAGAAGTTCTAATCAAGTATCCGATGCATATGCTAATTGCATTTTAGATTGGCATCTGTCACATAACTAAGTAAGGAAAACACGCATTCATACATTCATCCATTGTAAGATATGCAAGTAAAGCCGAAGACCAAAATATTTTTTATATTTCATCCATTAAGTCCAAAAAATATGGTGTCATAGTACAAAATTAGGCTTGTGGCCTTAAAATACATATACGACCACTACATCACATAACCCTGACATCTAACCCTGAGGTCCTAGATGTGTGTCATGATAACGCACTATGGTTTTCGCAAGATGTCGGAAGAGTCTCACCCACACACAGGGTACACCCACCACCTGTCGTTGCATAGCCTCCATCAGATCCTCCATCTGGACCATAGGAATCTTATGTGCCAGACGAGATAAGTTTCCCTGCACATTTTGGAGCACTTTCTTTGCATCCCCACCAACTATCTCATCTCCTCAGCCTTTGCGTCGATATCGTGGGTATTCATCTGGTCGTCGTGGACCTACGTATGGGTAAAAGTAATAAATGTTAATATATGATATCATACAAAAATATTTGTGTTTTGTTTGCATTTACCAAATTAAAAAACACAAAAAAAATGAAATATACAAAAATCAAATTCTTATTGATCTCTCTAAAGGCGGATCCTGGTGGTAACGACATGTCACAATCCCCTCGGTAATCAATCCCCTCATAGGGATAGTCATTGATGGTGATAATATATCATCACCACCAATGGAAGAACTCATCGTTGTAGGGGGTTGGTACCCTACCACCTCCCAGCCGCCTTATCACATCGGTCCACTGGGTCATAGTTGGATCACATAGATCATTTGTAAGAACTTCCACTCTAGGTCTATGAGTTGAAACGCTCTCAAAGAAAACACTACACAAAATGGATGCAAACATGAAGTTCCTCATCCTACCGAGTTTGCAATCAGTCAATTGGCTCTTCATGTTGGTGAGTAGTGAGGTACACCAATCGTAAACTGTGGGTCTCAAACAATCTATTGTGTAGAACATAAGCGGCCTCGATGCCTAATGTAATGAGGTCGATCCTAATATCTATGTGAGTACCTCAGACAATGATCTTCAGACTCAAGTTTTCAATGTCCCTAATAGGGAGTTCACTCCCCACTTTCTCTATGTCTGCAATGCAGCAGGTGGAGATGTACTCCTCCATAGTCCTCCCACCTCCAACCCCTAGGGATTTGAGATTCACCATCTCACCTCGGCGAGACAACCCTATGATAAAGTAGATATCGTCCACATCAATTCTCAATGGTTTCCCATCGAGATCGAAGGCCTCAATCCCTGAATCCCAGTTGTTTATCAATGTTTGGAGCAACCTCACTTGGGCCCTCATTCATTTTATGGCCCAAAATTTATAGAGCCCACATCTTTGCAAAGTTTTTTGGGCCCTCACATCCCTTTCTATTGTAGCATCAACCTCCTCATGCTCCCTCTCTCTCCATTCAATCACCATTCTGCAAAGGAAACATCAAATTTGAGTCAATATTTATTAAAAAACATGTTCACGGAGTTGTACGCGGGCTACAATTATAACAGTCACGTATAGGGATTCATATATGCAGGAAGGCTTTGCTTTTCCTGCATACATGAGGTCGTGTATGTGATCAATGAACTATAGCCTGCGTACACCCTAGTTTCAAATTTACAGCCTCTAAAACTCAAAAATTGAGCACTAAATATAAAAATTAAACCATAGAAATGGAAGAGGACAGGATGAGCACTTACTTGGTCCAGACGGTTTCCAATTCCATCGATCGTATCTCACAGAATCATCGCTAGAAGATCGTGGGTAAAATGGCCTCAAAAGCACTATGTGGGTGAAAAACTCAAATGATATGGTAAATTTCTTGTTTTTTACTATTTGTAGAAAATTTACATCCATGTTATATAGTTTTTACCCTATCTTTCCAATTTTTGAGACCATATGAGCTAATTGAGCAGTATAAGATCTGGTTTGAAGTGGTTTTGTCCAGGGTTTCATGGATTTCCATCATTCTATAGCTCGTTCCTGCCTCCAACAGGTATATACCATCACTGGCATATAGGGTAGGTTTTTAGCCCGCTTTGCATTTTTGCAACATATTATAACCATGATTCATATGCCCTAGGTATGAACCCATTTTTTAGTGACACAAAACCTTCTCTTTGTCACTAGAAATGTCGTTATTAAATCGTAGAGACTTACCAAACATGGGTATCCTAGTTAGAACACTCTTTTCATTTGGTGCCCATGCAAAAGTTACTCCATAGGTTTGGGAGTCCCTTATAGTCCCGATATGACTTTGCGTTCAAACCTCATTAATCTTACTCAATCTCATTCCGACCCCTACTTATGGGACTCCCACCGAGTCTTAGTTAAGCTATTTTCCAACTTTTTAAAAAACGAAAAGATTGTCGAGTGAGTGAACTTGTCTCTTTCACACTCATTAAATGGATTTGAAAGGACATCTATTTTGGTATAAGTTTAACCCTTTTTCGAACCAAATAGACTACTTACGAAAAATGAATACTCTAGTCACCATAGGCTAGAAGATTTCTCCTGGATATTGTTTTATACTTTTTCGGGCCCAAGGGACTAAATCTACGAAAAAGGAAGCTACTGGAAGTTTTTGGTGTCAGGTTGTAATTGCATCCCATTATCCCAGTTGCATTGTTGAGCCTAATATCATCTCTCTCTTTCTCGTTATAAGCCTCTTGCCCCAACAATTCTCAGCATTAACTAAGCAGTTCCTTCCATATATCCTTTGCAGCTTAACACCCTTTTCCTAAAGAGGAAACATCCCCCCAAGTATCCATGTCTCGTGTGCATTCCCTTGCATTGAGCAGAGGTATGTTCCACTGCTTGAAACTAGTTTCTTAATCGCGACACTTATTTCCTCTCTTGTATCATAGCATTTCCTTTACTATGAAAAAACTAAAAAAAGAAAGGTGGGAAGAGAATATTATCTACTATCGGCAGCAGTTGTGTCGCCTTTGAACAGAGCACAAATTATTCAGCCCATTCATCCAAGGTTTGGGTTTAGCATGACCTTAGGAAGATGAACTCGTTACTTAGAGTCTACTCCTCCGACTGGTTACTCTTCCACTCCCTATGGAGAGTTTGTTGATGCCTCCTGTGTCATAAATTTTGGTCAATGATCAGTGTTAAGTCTATGTTGCATGGGTTATCCATCCATCTCATGCTCTTGTTCAAAGGAATCATAAGTCTGTGTCGGTCATTCCTCATAATTTTTTACTTTACATGTCAGCCATCCCCTTACAAGTGAATCTCATAATCACATGAATTTGTTGTCCTACCTGACACCCTGGGCCTACTTTTATCATTGGTAGGTGACCTTGAGCCCAATAGATGGCATCTCTCCATTGGTCGTTGACTGGGGGGTTTCCCTTATGTTCGATGACAAGAAATCTATTCACACATTGGGGTTCGTGTAGTGTCTTGGATTCCATTAGACCCTATTAGTGATTTCCTCACCTTTGTTGTCATTTCTCATCATTGATCGTTAATAAGAGGCTCTCTTTCGTATACTACTTACATATGGTGCACGTGAGAGATGCACATGGTTGTTGGTCCATGAACATCCTATTCGTCTGAGTTCTTCCTAATCATCGAGATATTGCTTAGTACCTCGTGTTGGATGATGAGAGATGCCTTAATGCTCTCCTTTCAGTGGGTCTCCTTCCATCGACTTCAGCTCATCTATTATGGAATCGAGATCTAGAGTCATAAGAGTACATAGAGGCTTGCAGTCATCAGTGGTAGGTTCTCCCACCATTGATAATTGGGAATACATCAATGTCTCGTGATCGATGGATTCTTCAAGTGTTCGACCTCAACACCTTTATTCACACTTGTTGAATGTACTCGGTGCCTTTACACCTACTTTCATTATTGGTGGGTTGTTTCATGTTTGTTAATGGTATACCTCAATGACCGGTAATCAAACGAAGTCTCATTGTGTTCAACTTCACCTCTTTTATTCACATGATGTAGACTTGCACCTTCGTCGGATGGTGTAAAAGACCTCTAGTGCACAATAGAAGCATCCCATATATGTTGTTATCTTTCATCAGACCAATACCTATATGACCTCAATGATCATGGGAGATTGGATTGTACTCCATTGTATACATATATCTTCAGTTTATTTTTAGATTGGAATCCATTGTGTCTTGTTCGTGACTATGATATCCTATGGCATATGTCCACTTTGTATTGCCTATTCATGGCCATGAACAACTATTTATTATATATCCACATGGATATGCAGTGTAATCAAGATTGGCAGCTATGTGTACAGAGTCAATATAAATTATAATATTCTCACGGGCGACTAGTACTTCTAGATGGGTCCTCACTACTAAACTTATGGGAATTATAATGTATTTCTCCCATCGGGATTGCTCCTTTGACCTCACACATCAGGGGGAATCTGTTATAGCAATTTTTTCCACACTCCATGCCTCTTGCTTTGATGGCCTTCCCTTTTCCCTCTGCAGACTCAAATTTCCCTTTTGCTCATTCCAAAGCCAAAAATTCAAAATTTTGTACATATATGCAGGCCACGGTTAGACAACTCGCATATACGCAGGTTGCTCCATTACAACCCGTGTACATCGGGTTTTGTGCTCAAAAATTAAAAATATGTTAGGTTTCCATGCCATGTCACGAGATCTATGATCCTTGACCTTCCATATACTGGAAACACTCCGAACCAACTCTTCAAGTCCATTTAGAGGCTATAAATTGAGCCATATACAAGCCTTTAATTCATTTGTGATTGAGAGCAAAGACACTCTGGAAAAATTTCACTTCATTTTGAGTCTACATCCCTTTATCCTTGAAAGTATGAACTTCTTTTGTGTTCATCCCCCAAGCTCTTCCTATCTCGAGAAGGAGAAACTCAATTACTCCTACTACTTGTGAGCTTGCCTTTATGGAGGATTGAAGTGGTGGAGGGACTTGGTTTCTCAGTTCTGATATGTGTCGTTACATAATTTTGTCACCTATGTACTTTTGTTGATTATCTTTAATAGAAATATTATTTTCTCGTCCAATTATATGTTGCAAATATTTGTATCACTTTCCATGGGCATATTTGTTATACATGTTAGTGGATTATGCTTGTTTATATGCTAACATTTTATACAATTTCCATATGCTTGTGTATCTTGGTTGTTGAGAACAAGTTGTCAGTATCAAGCATTGGATCATGAGTTCAACCGTGGTCTTCTTCATATGTCTGGACAAGGTAGGCTTCTAGCCTTCATTTGTTAGCATTTCTATTTATCTAGCATACTTGAGACTAGAGTTGATTTATGGGTGTTGTCATGTCTGTTGTGGTTTACCCCTAGCATAGAGATATTTTACTCGTAACAAGAAGAAATCCTAATATTCCATAAATCCACTATGGGAGAGGTTTTATTTACTGCAAAAAACAAATTTCGACCTAATTGATAAAGGCACCTCTCAAAATCAAGGAAAATAAAGGGCATGAATGAGTTGTAGAATCTACATGAGATCAGTAGTTACCAGGTTGTAGAGAAAAAGGCTTTTGAGATCGCAGGGTTTGTACCACGAAGTAGTGTCGTCGAGTTTCCAGATCTTTGTGTCACCGTTCCATTGGACTAACAACCAAAGAGAGAATTGTACCTAAGATCACAGAGACAGTGGTTTAGATCATTCAGATTAATGCCTTGATATTGCAGGGAATTTTTGCCACGAGTTCGCAGGTTGTTGTTCCATAATTGGGCAAGAAATATATATGTCAGACACCACTAGATCATAGAAGATCAACCCATATTTGAAGCTAGCTTTGGAGAAAGGATCGATCAATTTGAAAGACAAGTCGACTAGCCTGTGAACAAATGGATCTAACCATTGGAAAGGAGAGACATGTAGAGGTTGATCGTGTTTGACTACCACAATCACCATATTATTGGAAAAAGACCCTCAAGTTTATGTAACCACCTTGGTTATTGAGACCATGTGATGGGAAGGATTTAGCACCGCCAAATCAGAAGAAAATTGTTATGGGTTTGCAATGCCAAATTTCCACAAATTGCGGTGATAGAGGTCGAATCATATTGCTAAAGAAAACGATGTCACAAAGATTGGTCGATAGAGTTTTGATATAATCATGGAATAAAATATCAAATTGCAGAGAAAGTGGAGGATCATATCATAAAGAAACCACCCAGGATCTGTTATAAAAGAAAAATAAATTCTCATAGATTGGGAGGAATTTGGGTTGCAGAAAGGCAGATTTCTCTTGCCATGAGCTTTATAGTTCTTTCTTGAACAAAGGAATCAGTGGATGAATATTGCTTTCGTATTTCTATTCACGATTTATTTACACACTTGTTTTCTTATTTGGTTTTGAGACTTATTTTAAAACTTGTTATTTCTATGAGTATTAATAAAATCTTTAAAACATGGCCTTGTTGGTATATTTTATTGAGTGAAGTGAAGTTGATGATGTTGCATTCTTGTTAAACATTTGCTAATTCCTACACTCAAGTATTATGTGAATTGTTTCCATGATTATGTTTTCTGCGAACTCATTGTACATCAAGTAAAAGGTACATCGTTATTATTAATATTATTTTTATGATTGATAATAATTGGTGTATTTGCATTTATAGATGATGAATATTTTATGAATTTCTTCTAAGTTGCTTATCATTTATCATCCTCTTCTTTTATTCGATATTCGTGTTCAGGTTTTAAAATTGTTAGTCATCATAAATGGCATTCATATATGTTTTAGACCATTTCTTGCATAATGTGAATGAATGAATATCATATTGGGCACTGACATATGATATTGTTGTCTCTTATCTCTTTGTTTCCAGATTCTTAAAATTTTCTTTGACTATCATTGTGGTGTAGATATAACTATTGTGAACTATCCTTAGTAACAATAGTTTTTTAGCTTAATAATTCTTTAAGATCATGAATTTCTTCTGCTCTTGAGAATTAATTATTCTTGTTGAGAATATTTATGGATAAAAACTATGTACCTGGTTTTGAAATGCCCAACGTTTCGAGTGGACACTCCACCCATCATCAAGGACAACAAAATTATTCTTATTTACATATTTTAGTTATTTAAAACATTGCTCTCAATTGAGATAGGATAGATTAGTTTCCATTTATGTAATTTAGGTTAAGATACATCAGATTTCAGATCCAAAAAAAAAAATCAATTCTCATGTCAAAGGAGCAACTTTCATAAGCGACAAATTGAGTCCACGTATCAGTTGGAAGCTACCATCTCAAACAAAAATAAGTCTAATTGGGACTTATGATCAGGAAACTATTGTAGAAATTTAATGACAAAATATCAACAAGCTAATATTATGTCATACACTTAGCAACCTAGAGATAATTGTCTTGTATGAACTCTGAAATGTCTAAAACCGACATTCAGAAATTACCATAAGCAGAAATACATATTGTTAAGTAATTATGCAGCGGAATAAACACAATGAACAACATTCATCCAACCATGAATAACTCAGAAATTTAGACAAATGCCAAGGAAAACCCCAATGCGTGGAAACCCAATGAGAGAGAGAGAGAGAGAGAGAGAGAGAGAGATCTTATTATTCAGCTTCAGGAAAGGACATATCAACAACAATTACACAATTTCCAGCTAAGAGAAAAATACCTCACAACACCAAAATTGTCCCAAAATCTACCTAGATTTTTGTGCTCAGAAAATCTGTACAACTGTATGGATTTTCCCTTTCCAACACCTCAAAATATGTACCAAAATATCTGTTGTATGGACAACAACATAATTTCCTCCTTCACCGACAGAAAACACCGAAATGGTTGCCTCGAAATCCATGTAGCAAGTTGCCCTGATTTATGTGCCCTCCCAGCCTGTTGTACAGACTGTACGGATCTGTATAATACGACCTCTCTAACAGAAGAAAATTCAACACCCACAAAACATAAAATCCTCTTAGGATTTGTGCCCAAAAACTCTTGGGAAATGTTCTCTCTTTGTTTCCCTCTTTCCTTTCTCAAGCTTACTCATAAATTCTCTCTCAATCTCCTCCTCTTGTGTCTTGCACACTACCCAATGCATTCTTTTATAAAATCTGAAGATAACATTTTCCCTCCCAAGTGTCTTTTCACCTTCCCCAACCCTAAATCCAAAGGCCAAGATCTAATCTTGCCTTTACAAGATCAAGGGCCATGATTCATTCCCTCCAAAATAAATCACTTAAAATATAAAAGTACATTTCACTTTATTACATAAGTGCACTTTATGGAATAAAGTCACTTTAATATTAGAAGGCACACTTCATTAAAAAGTCACTTTAATAAAAGAACCACTTTATAACAACTTTATAAAAACCCATTATAAAGTTAAGTGCCTAGTAGTGCCAACATAAGGTTACATCCGCATACAAGA
>ML876342.1:0-11481 GCA_009831015.1 Picea engelmannii
TTAGTTAAATGATCTTATATCTATGTTTTCATGTTTTTTGCAATTGATTCAACATTCTGTATGTTTTATATATATATATGCATCAAAATATATATTTTTTTATGTATTATATAAAAAACGCTCCCGAAACGCTCCCGCTCCCGGATATTTTTGAAAATATGCGCTTCCCGCTCCTGCTCCCGCTCCCGCTCCCGCTCCGTGCTCCGCGCTCCCGCTCCCAACAACCTTGCTTTGAACAACTATTAACATACTCTAATCCTAGCTTAGATTGACTTGCTAACCCTATTGCTGCCATTATTCTTTGAGTTATACTTATACTTTGCAGCATTTTCTAAGCAATTGAAAGATTGACTAATGCTTGGTAGTCTTTGCTTCTAATGAATGTTGATGTTGTGACATTGATGATTAATCATTTTGCTCATTTTGAAGCTTCTTTAAAGAACTTATTGAGAAGTAACGTATTGTGATTATTGTTGCTACACATCATTGCTTGCTTCATCAATATATTAGTCAATTTGCTTTATTTGAGAAAGTCTCTGACTATATGAAGTACTAACCAGCAAGTGATCTTGCAAATATAAGTTTTATGTCGCTTTGTTCCGGGAAGGTACATTTCTGGTTATTATTATCTTTATTGGTTGTTTAGCCGGATTTTCTGATCGGTGGTGACTTGTGAGAGGGAAACCTTTACTTGGCCTAAATCCTTTTGCATTCTCAAAACCCTAGGTCACCGGGGACGTCTCCCCTGGGCCTACCACCCTAAATAGAAAGAGACTTCCTGTTGAGGTGATAGTGATAGGATAGTCTCGCTTTACGTTTTTGTCTTCATTCACCTTTCATTTACATCCAGTACAAACTGTGCGATAACATTTTGGCGCCGTTGTCGGTGAACACTGAGTCAATTCTCTTCAAAAGACGACACTTTTTCGGTAAGCCTTTCCTCAAGAGTCTTCATTTTACAAGCTTACCTGGCGACTCCACTAAGGGTGATTCCCTTATCTCTTTGATAATTTCAAGAAGGTTATCTGGCGACTCCACAATCCACAAGGAGGTACAATAACCCTCCTCAGTCCTTAAGAAGAAAGCCTCCCCGAAAATCTCCTGTAGTAAAATCACTCTTTGGAGGAAGTCTTTCCTTGAACAGAATGTCTAGCTCAGGAACTCAGACCAACATCCCAAACCAGGCAAATAACCAAAGACAATGGTCATCCAATCTTTTCAAACCGCTAGACATGTTAGCTATACTAGGATACCCTAGGTAGATGCCACCCAAGTATGAGAAGTGGCTGCCTACGTTCACCGGCACTGATGCAATCAGTGTTGAAGAGCATATGAGTAACTTTTGGGCGTTCTTCCAACTTCACCCCGTCAGTGATGATGTTGAAGACTTAGTCATGAAATTGTTCTCTGCTACCCTCCTTGATGTTTTAAGACGTTGGTACCATAGTCTTCCCGATGGCAGTATTAAAACCATGGACAAATTGGAAGAGACCTTTCTCAAAAGATGGAGTATCAAAGAAGACCCCAACATGCTGCTAACTAGGCTGAATACCCTCTGGAAACAAGATAATGAGACCATTAGAGAATTCCACACTAGGTTTGAGACCCTATTGCAGAAGATCCCTATGGGCCATCATCCGACCAATAATTTCCTTGTTTACATCTACACCAAAGCTTTTACTAGTCAACTAGGGTATCTTCTCAGGGATAAAAACCCCCAAACAATCCAAGAAGCTCAAGAGTTAGCTACAAAGATTGAAGACAACCTCCACTCATCCAAAATTGAGCCTTTCTCAAACCCAAGGGTCAAAATGGACATTAAACCCAAGATAGTCCACAATGCTAAGCCTTCCTCAGATATTTGTGCTAGCCTAGCAAAGTTGCAAATGACCATGGATGGCATGGTGAAAAACCAAGAACTAATGATGAATGGGATTGTCAACCTGGAAAGAGCCCAGAGCCAAGCACCAAGGGTCCCATACAAAGGCCTATTCCAAAAAGGGAACCAAGTTTATAGACCGAAGAATGATCAAGATGTTCCGAATACTTTAGCTCCTACAAACGTCGTGGATGAAAATCCTTGGTGTTTGTAGTGTAGTGAAGCACACTGGGAACACGAATGTCCCTACAACAATGGAGGCCATGACCAAGTAAACAATGTGGGCCATGTTATAGAAGGCCCCCAGATTTGCCTAAATATCACTTATGAGGAACATCGAGAGGGCATAAAAGATGCACAACTTAGACCAGGAATCAAAAGAGAAGTTGAAGAAACAAGAATTTCAGGTGTATAGACGAAAGAAGCTAAACCAACCTATCTCTACCAATCCTGCAATAACTCAAACAAAGCCTCCACCTTTGGACATTCTCCTTCCTAAAACATCCAAAACCGAAAGAGTGGACCTGAACTTTGACTTCGAAGGGGCACTATCCAAGATGCACGTGACTATCCCTCTGATAGAAATCATTAAGGTACCATCTGTTAAAGAAAGATTTGATAATTTCTTCAAGGGATCAGATGGACCAATGGACCCCCCTATCATGTTACAAGCTGATCACTTTAGGGTCTAGTTTGATGAATACCCAACCTTTTTCATGACCTTGCTGATGAATAACAAGAGCCTCAACAATTGCATGCTAAATTTAGGGGTCGGTGCCAACATGATGTCTCTCAAGGTCATGCAACAATTGGGCCTAAAAGTCACACGACCTTATAGGAATGTGTGTGGCTTTGAATCTAGAGCCATACCCACACATGGGGTAATTGAAAATGTGGAAGCTTGCCTTAAAGAATACCCTGAGAGAGTAATCCACATTGACATAGTAGTAGTAGACATCCCAGATGTGTGGGGGATGTTATTGTCTAGGAAATTTGCTTCAATGCTGGGAGGTACTCTTGAGATGGACCTCACTTATGTGAATATACCTTTGAACAATGGAACAATAGGTCGTCTCCTGAATGTGCCAATGACTAGAACCCATGTGCAAGAAACTAGTGACCCCATCAAAGATGACAAAGCACATGAACAAATCATGGAAAGTCTTCCTATTTTCTCCTGATGATATGCCCTTTACAATAGAGGAAGACTTTGATCAAATACAATGGCCCAAGAGAGAAGATTACTAGCAACTACTAGACAAGTATAAAAGCAAGGAAGTTGGGACTGTGAAAATGCTGAAGAAAGGGGAAAGCGATATATTGATTCGACCATCCCAGCAGGAAGTCTTCATAGCAGAATCCCACCCCCCCTCACTTTGCACAATACACCAGAGTTGTTCAGGAAACAACCAAATTTAAAATCAAGGAATACAAGGAGGGGGACATAGTATGGATGTGGGATGTCAAGAAAGGAGAGCCAACTAATGTCAAAGGAAGTACTCAATTTTGGCTTGGGCCTTTCAAAGTTGGAAGAAAATCAGTTGATGATTCTTATTGCTTATCCACATTGGAAGGAAGAAGGCATCCATTACCAGTTAGCGGGCACCTCCTCAAGCCCCACCAAGGTGGGGGGAATTGACTTCACAGGTAAGTACAGGTAAGTAGGTAGGCATTTGCATTCATTGTCTATACCATTTGCATTTCATGCTAGAATAGTTTGATTTCACATTTGTACATATGCTTGTTTTTATATGATTTCACATTTGATATCACCACCCCAAATGATTGCTAACAGTTTTGTGTTGAGATCAAGCAGGTTATAGGTTATGCCAGAGATGCTGAGGTTCTCATGCGCTCTACGGTGAGCACATGTCCCTGAGTTGGAGCGAGATATTATCCCCCACTTTAGGGATAACTAAGGAGATTATGTCTCGAGACCCACAGGTCCTAGACATGGAGTACCGAGAGCCAGATCGACTTGAGATGGCCCTGGAGGGCCCATCTTTTCTTCCTTCAGCGCCTCCACTTTGTTAGCAGCAACAACATCCATCACCTCGGCCTGGTCCTGTAGCAAAAGTGGGTCTTGCTCCATGAGGTGATGAGTCCGGGTATCATGGTATGTGTCACTATGATCCTCAAAACCTTTGAATATGTGGATCTGATTCTTTTTGTTTCTAATGGGTGCTTGGATCTTATACCTATCCACTTGACCATATCCGGGGGGAATGAAAGGATGCCCTAGTAAGCTTGTGCCCATAGGTTTTGAGTTGCCACTGGGGGGATTCATGAGAAGCCATCGTCTTCTCCCACCATACTTACCACTTTCCATCTTTCTCCCGCTCATCCATCCCATTACATTGGTCGGGGCATTGGTTGGCCAAATATTTAAGGGTTGTACCTTACCTTGTGGGAAGAAGGGGCTAAAGGCCCAGAAGTAGCTGGCAAAAGATAGAAGCCAAAGAATGAAACCTCGAGATGCTTCGCCCAGGGATTCTCGAGAAAGAAGTAAAAGGCTTCTTAGCAAGAAACAGAGGGACCCATAAAAAATAATGAAACAAGACCTAGTTAGAGGATAGGCCTATTAGGTCCATGGGCATGTAGCGGTATGACATTGCCAATAGCTGGTCACCACGCCAGGGTAGTGGCTCTTGGTGGCATAGCCAAGAGAAAGGGGGTCTCATCACGAGCCAACCTTCTCATCTTCGTGAAATGCTTGTGGGTAGCATTGCCACCACTAGTCACCACGCTAGGGCAGTGTCCCCTGACTAGCTTCTTGAAAGAAAAAGAAAATAAGAATAAAGATAAAAGGCATGAATGGGATTGGAAACATTTGCATCCATGACATGTGCAACTCACCCTCTACAGAGGCACCCACAGGTAAGCCATGCATTTCCCTGCTATCACTGTACACCTTGTCCAGACATCCCTTACCACCTCATCCAATCACATGGCTTGGATTTGATTTCTCCCGGAAACACCCCACATTTAGTGAGCATTAGCCCAATAGGACGCCCTGTCACTTCCTCCAAACTTGGGTTGTAGATTGGTATAATGTCTTTGAGCACTTGCCCAGGTAAAAGGGGTTTTATGCACATGTTTGATAAACTTGATGATTAGATGTGATTGACATTGCTATGATCCCTGTGACTTAAGAGCCCATGGAGGGCGTATCTGTTGATGTGCAGGACCATACCCGACGGACAGGTACACATGGGGAGATGATTAGTTCGGACCTCCATGGGGCTAAAAGTCCATCAGATGGATGCTGAGACCCCAGCAGGGGGCAAAGACAGATCAGAGGGTTTGCACCGAAGAAGAGGAGGATGTTCCACCAGAGGCAACTTAGCAGACCTGTACCCAGGGGAGTTGTGCCCTTTCCACTAGGACGTTGGCCTTGGAAGGCCCATGACGTCACCCAGGACACTCATGACGTCATCCAGTGCTTATGGAGGTTTTGGGAGGCAGTTGTGGCACGTGTGGTATGTTTTGGAGGCCCAAGAAGGCCTAAAGTTTTTGCTCCAGGAGGCCAACGTTGCCCTCAAAGGGGCTAACGTCACCCTAAAAAGGTATGACATCTTCATCTTTGCTTGATTTAGGGTTTGATTTTGACATTTAATGTAAAAACAATATTATTATGTATTTTTGGCCTTGTCGGCCTTTTGTGACCTAAAATTAAATTAAGGTCATTGGTATGGTATAAATTGAGGGTTTTAGCTCTCATTTTTTCATCATCTTTCACTCACACTTGTGTGAGGTCTGAAATTTGCGGCCCTTCTAGGGTTATTGGTTGAAATTCTAGTGCGCACTTGTTGAAGGAAGGCTTATTTTGGCTATATTTGGCATTTTCTTGGTGGAAGGTTTATAACTAGGGTTTGGCTTGGTGAATGCTTGGTAAATGTAAGTGAATTTCTGCAATCCTTCCCTTACTTGAATGGTTATAGTATTTACTTGCTTTTTGTTAATGAAATTTGTTGGAATAAACCCTAGGAAATAAGCACATGTTGGTGTCCTTATTTTAATTCCCTACTAGATTATGCCAATSAGCCATTTTTGGTGTTGAAGACATTGCTAGGGCCTTGCCRTTGCAACACCCTACCCTTGTACCTCACCTTAGCTGTTTTTTTTTACTTTGTCTTTGAGCTAAAGRAGGAGGAAAACACACTAAGGMCTAGGGTTACTACACCTTAGTGAGCCGTTTTCCCCTACGGTTGATGGTTGAAGCCTTGGCTTACCAACACTTCATCATCAAATTCCTCGTCTTTGGCCATACTATTATCATATTGTTACTTCAACTCTTGCCGCTACTTTTGACTCCATTTGCCCTATGAATGCACTAGTCTTAGACTTCTTGCTTGAGTACTTTGATCACAACCTTCAATATCTTTGAACAACTACTAACATACTCTAACCCTAGCTTAGATTGACTTGCTAACCCTATTGCTGCCATTATTCTTTGAGTTATACTTATACTTTGCAGCATTTTCTAAGCAATTGAAAGATTGACTAATGCTTGGTAGTCTTTGCTTCTAATGAATGTTGATTTTGTGACATTGATGATTAATCATTTTGCTCATTTTGAAGCTTTTTTAAAGCACTTATTGAGAAGTAATGTATTGTGATTATTTCTGCTACACATCATTGATTGCTTCATCAATATATTAGTCAATTTGCTTTATTTGAGAAAGTCTCCGATTATATGAATACTAACTAGCAAGTGATCTTGCAAATATAAGTTTTATGTCTCTTTGTTCTGGGCAGGTACATTTCTGGTTATTATTATCTTTATTGGCTGTATAGCTGGACTTTTTGATCGGTGGTGACTTGTGAGAGGGAAACCTTTACTTGGCCTAAATCCTTTTGCCTTCTCAAAACCCTAGGTCACCAGGGACGTCTCCTCTGGGCCTACCATCCTAAATAGAAAGAGACTTCATGTTGAGGTGACAGTGATAAGATAGTCTCCCTTTACATCTTTGTCTTCATTCACCTTTCATTTACATCCAAGTACAAACTGTGCGATAACAGTCCCCATCACCAAATGGCCATTCCAATGGAGATGGTGAGCCCCATAAGAGACAAATTCGCCCCCCTCTCTAAAGTTAAGTTGTATGAGGGGTGGGAAAGGGGGAATTTGTTTTTTTCACCCCTTATTGCATAGAAATGACTTAGGAAACAACTTTTCCCCCTTTTCTCATGTTTTACAACTTTTGACAAAATTTGACATTTTTAATTTAGCCAGTTATTTGCTGATTTTTTACTGACTTAGACTTCTCATGGACAATGACCTAGCAAAACTTGTCCAGTTGAGCTGAAACTTGGTCCAAGGGTGTAGGGGGTTATAAGCCATTTGATTTGAGTACCCATACCCCTATAAAAAATCCCTAAGGATCAAATTTTTACATTTTACATAAAAAATAATTAAAAACTCTCAATTTCTTGAAATTATAATTATTAAAAAATCCTATCAAAACTTAACGGAATTTCGCAAGACTCTAGGAGATGTCTAGCATGGTCATTTACAACACTTCTGAACCTTAGTCACCCATTGGGCTCGATCATTAGAATGCCTTTCACTACTTTGGAATATTATTTGAGTGGAAAACTCAAGGATAATTAAAATCGTCGGTAAGCAAGATTAATTACCTGAGGAAAAAAAACACTCGATGAAAGGACTTCCCCAATGATAAAGTCCTAGGAAACTAACTAAAAATTGACCCATGCTAACATATTATATTATTATCCCTTGCAGGGGAGCGAACATTTCGTGTACATAGAAAAAAGTGTTGGGGGAAGAATTGCCCTACTGAGCCAAAAGTCTTCAAACTTGTTGTACCACAAGGTACATATCTTCATGGTACATGACGTTGACCCCTAGTCGAAATAGGTGGTCAACATCTGGCTCCACATGGGGATGTATGTTCGATATTTTTGGAAGGAGAGCATGCGAGAACCTTAGAATCTACAAAACAGAGTGCTCGCCAATACCCAACATAAGTACATGTGTAAAAGGAATAAACCATAATCAAATAAATGAAACGATATTGACAATAATCACATAAACGAAATGACTATACAATGAACTATATACATAAATGAAATAATAATAAAATTGAAAGAATCAAAGGAAAAATGTTAGAGATGCATTACAAAGGGTGCCCCTTTGGACACCAAATGGCTTTGTTTGAAGATCATTTCAAGGTGGAGCCTTTTCACTAGAAGATCTAACTTTATGTCGTCCAACAGGCTGATATGAGTTGTCAGAAGACTTATACACTTTACCCTGTTTTCTGATGTTCTGATGTGAACCCTTTTTCCTAGTTCTAACCACTCGATAGAATCTTCCTTGAACCCTTTCTGATGAAGTTGTGTTGGTGCCAAGCGAAAAGATTTGAAGTTTGCTGATTTTAATTCTTCTTTGAAAGGCTTGGCATACTCTTCAATAGGGATGATATGCTGATTATTATTATTGTCCTTAATTTTTTTATCATCCTTACGATTTTCCACCAGATTTATTCCTCTTTTTCTACTTTTCTTTTCTTTCTTCTTATGCTCGTCCTATTTGTTGAAGATATCATCTTTGTCAAAGCAAATGTCCCCAATTTCTAAGACAAAAGGAATAGACGGCCCAAAAATCCTATCCAACTCTTCCTGACATCTGACCAATTCATTTGAAAGCTGGTGAATTGATGTTGATGACACAGTACCGAATGACGAATCCAACTCTGTTCGAGATTTTGAAAGGGTCACATCAACATCTATTTCGCTTGAAGCTTCTTCAAGAAAAAGACCATCAAAAGAATCCATGGCATCCCAAACATTACTAACACTTGGGAGCTCATCCTTAAGTTCCTCCTTGACATGTGTTACAAAATTAGATGGCATTTGATCACATCCCATATCTAATCCATGATATACAAACTCATTTATGGGTTTTTTGGGATCTTCGACATGGTATTTTCTTTCCAATTCTCTGTTCAATCTAAACATGATCCCATCTGGAGTGGGAATGGTGGCATTAGTTAAATCCATTTGTATATTACCCCCGAAATCCGCAGTTGTTTTTCTTGAAAGCAACATACCCTAAGCATCTGGTACATCAATCACCACTATGTCCATTTCTATTGTGATGTCTGGGAAGGCAGTCAAGTGTACTTGTAAACTTTTAATCAAACCATGCACTTTGATCATTTTACTATCCATGGCACAAATGTTATGGTAAGGCCTTGAAATCCTTAAATTTAATTGTTCCATTACTTTCTTAGTCATAACATTTGAACTTGCTCCAGAATCAAGCATGCAATTGTGAAGAGGATGGTTGTTCACAAGTAGAGAAAGGAAGAATGGTTGATTCTTTTTGTTTCCATTATCCCAATTTTGTAATATCACAGGTGCATCCTGGTAAGCTATAGCTGGTAGCCCGTCAATATTGTTCTGAGGATGATCTTCTATGGCTTTGAGTAGTTTCTCCCTCTGAGATGGAATCTTCATAATTTCTGCTACAGGGACCAATGTTTTTGCATTATTCAACCACCCTCCTAAGTCAATATTTAATTTTGAATTTGTAGGAACACTTGATTTAGGAGGGAGAGGATGATTCGTAGGCCTATCTTGATTCTTGGTCCCATCTCTTTGATACGTGAAGCCTCTATATCTAGCTATTTCTGACACTTGCTTAGGAGTAGGCTTGGGACCAAAATTTTCTGTTACTTTGTCCACAACATTATTCATGCAGTTTACATCCTTACTATGCTCTATTAATTCCATCCATTCAATAATGCCCACATTATATTCATGAACAAACATATTAACTTGCTCATTTTTTGATCTAGAGGGTTCTCCTTCATTACAAATTTGCAAAAAAATTGGGCAAGTTGATTCTTCATGAAACTGCCCACAAGGTCTACAATATGGGATAGTTTGGTGGTCAATCAAGTTAGTAGACTCAAAAGGATTTGGGGGCCTTTTCTCTTGAGGTGGAGGTCTCTTTGGTCACTTATCATTTGATTTAGGATGATGTCTATTATCTTGAGCCCTTTCCATGGCCATCAACCTATTATGCATGATTACCATCTGATTAGCATGAGTAATCTCTATTTTCTTTATTTGACTAGCCTAGTTAACCTCCATTTGCTTAATTGAGCGAGCTCCTTCATGCTATCATTAGAAGACCCTTGATTTTCCACTTTCTTATTCTTCTCTTCAATGGGTTTGTAAGAAGCTCCCCTAGAAAACCCTGACAAATTTGACTTCCTAGCATCTTGCATATTCTTCTCTATTTTGATAGCATATTTTTGTGCATCCTTTAGAGTTGTTGGCTCTTTATCCCTCAACTGATATCTGATTTCACCCTCAAAGGATTCCATACAATGAATTAAAATTGAGGCCTCGGGAGGCTTAATAGTTTGAGAGGGGCTTTTAATTAAGTCATTAAATTTCCTGTTGAATTCCTCCATTGTTTCATTTTCCTTCTTTTGACTAGAGTTAAGGGTAGCCAACAAATGACGAACTTCCTTCTGATCACCCCATCTATCATTGAAGGCTTTTTGGATTTATGCCAAGTTGCTAAACTTGTTATCATCGTGTTCCATGAACCACTCTAAAACCTCCCCCTCTAGCGAATATACAAAAAGTTTCATCTTGACATCTTCATAATTGTGACCACTACACCATTTTAGGATGCACATGTTGAAATTCACGATGTGAGATCTGGCACTAACAACATTGTTTCCCTGAAAAGCAGGCAATTTCTCAACAACTTTGTTAGGAATGGGATGAGGATAACCTTGAACATTAATAAAATTACATGGACTCAATGGATCACCCATAATTGTTGTAGGATTAGGTGTTGTATGATTATTATGTGCAAACAAGAGATGTATATTAGAGATTGCTTCTTCTCCAAGACTTTCAAGGAGCCTACGAGGAGCTAGTCTGTTTATTCTCCTCCTATACACCCTTTCAAGTTCAGGAAAAGAATTAACCCACCCTTGCGGGTTGCTCCTGGTAGGATGCCTCAAGGAATGATTAAGTGGAGTCGCCACTTGGAGACTAAGCAATGTCAAATAACACAACTCAAGTTTTAAAAAATTAAGGGAAAAGTTTATTACTTAGTTTTTAAAGAATTAATTAGATTTTGTCAATTAACCAAGGAAAGGGACTTATCCCCGGCAACGACGCCAAAGATGTTACCGTCCTTATACACACCTACAAGTGTGGAGAAGTCTCCAACCCACTTGGTGTGTCCTTGGAGGCACAAGCCTAAATCCAGATCCACTGTCACCTCGATCCAGACTTCTTCTGTCTAGGCTCACTCCTAGGGAAGCCAAGGGGGGTAGACCCTATTTAACTATGTTAAGTTTTAATTAATGATCTAGGAGTTAATTTGGTTTTTAGTTAGGGACACCCAACCCACAAACAAACAATGCAAATGCAATTCCTTCAAATGAAAGACAAACCTTTTTCCTCTTCAACACAATAAAAATACCAGTGCCAAAATATACCCAAAGTTCACTTATTGAGACATGCACAATAAATATATATCTACAACATGAAATAAAACATGAAATATCTACACAATGAATTAAACAATGAAATGACTATTAACT
>ML876342.1:18095-29911 GCA_009831015.1 Picea engelmannii
CGATGTTGACATCCCTAATAAAAGTAAGATTCAGAAGGTGGTACCGATGGATGCTAAGTATGATCCCATAAGGTAGAAGGATTTATTCCAGAATGCAGTATAAATGTTTCAAGAGATGTCTAAAACTTGCATATCGACAGTTGCAAAACCAAGTGTTAAGCTTCAACCAAGGGTCACAAAAAATCGGTTATCATCGAAGGACCTTCCAACAAAATAAAAAAAAACTATTGATTTATGGTTCCAATTATTTATGACATTTTGGATGACGAATAACTCACTAAGAAGTTGCAGAACATGCTCAAGGGGACTTTAGAGACTGAAGGGAGATGAGAGGAGTTGATTGTTCCTAATATTCTAGAGAAGAATACAAGTAGGATACAAAGGAGGAAGAAAAGATATGGAAGAGAATTTAAGCTAAACGTCTGCATCGATGACTATGAAATTAATGATGTTATGCTAGATTTGGGATATGGCATCAATATACTAATTACAAAACAAACTTGGGAAGCAATGGGAAATCCCAAGCTCATCTACTCACCTATTTAATTGTGGATGGCCAATCAGTATTGTATCTACCCTGTTGGGAGGCTCAAAACATTGAAGTGGAATTAACTGGCATTAAAACAATAGTAGACTTCGAGATCATAGAAATAATGGGGGTGAAGGATCCATACCTATCTGTATTGGGTATTGATTGGGCATATGAGAATTACATTGTTATATATCTCAAAAAGGAAATCGTGACTTTTGAAGAAGATGGTATGAAAGTAACCCAAACTCTAGACCCATATCAAGGCCCTTGATATATTGATCCAACTGAAGAAAACATGGAACCGAATGTCCTAAATCAACTCTACACTCTGACTACAGGAAAATGAGCAGACTATATTAACACTATTGAAAATGGGTCAATAAGTTGGTGAAGTATTCAGTCTGCAAGTGAATATTCATAGACAACTTTCGAGAACGACAACAGGGAAGGTATGAAAACTTTTCAAGACATTTCTCAACTATCAGAGGGACTAGGTGGATTGGAACAGAGATTAGAGAACACCTTGTTTATGATGGCACTTCATATTTACACAGCTTTCTAGTTGATCTGGAAGACAAAGTTGAAGCAGAACAGAGAATATCAGTACTTGATATTGCATTAAAATTGTCTCCAGCTCAGTGGTGGGATACTCATAAGGAAGCTTTGAATTATTGGGATGAGATCAAAATCGCTCTCCAATATCGATTTATCCTTCCATTGCAAGTCAACCAGTCGCAGAAGGACCAGGAGTTGAAGCATCAAATCTTAACTCTAGAATCATATGATGGGTTGTCTAATCCACATGAGCATGTTGTGCATTGTATTAAGGTATGGGAAGTTGCACATCTGCCTTCTCAATTTTGGGTACATCAGTTTATTCATTCATTGGGAAGAATCCCAAGGGCTTGGTATGTGCATGAAGATACCATAAGACAAACTACTTGCTGGGAAGTACTTCAACGCCAATTCTTCCATGATTTCTCATTTTTGGGTAAGTCTCCTAAACTTACCTTAGTGTTGAAACAAATTAAGAAACTTATTTTTACTGATGAAGTTAAGCCCTTACATTCACTTATAGTTTTCCCTGAACATGAATACCTACTTCATCATAGCCTTTATCCATTCGCTACACAATTACCAATGTCCTGTAGTAAGGTTAATATAGACCCAGAATATCTTGACGACCTAGAGGACCTTAGGCATTTGAATTTTAAAGAATCTGAAGGAACTAGGGTTGTTAAAGACATTGTTTCAAATGATGTTAGTGTTGGAAGATTGGTTGTTCTCATTGATGTCAACCCTAGTCATGGGTTTTGGACCGCAAGATTGATAAAGGTATTTGGACATGAAGGACAATGCACATGCATATACAACACCCATGAATGGATAGTATCATGTTGTTTCCGGTGGTATGTGGCATGTCACGTGGATCCTCATGGTTGAGGAGAAATGAATTTTTGAAGATGACAAAGTGAATTGAAGAAGGAAGTACATGTAGGCCCTGAAGATAATTAAAGAAAAGAATTAGAAAATAAGAAAGTGCCAGGTTGGCCCTAATGTTAAAAGGAAGTGACATAAATGGTATAAATAAACATCATTATACATTCATTTGAAACAAGTCGAATTTAAGAGGAAATAAGAAGTAAAAAAGGTTAGATTTCAAGGGAGGATGAAGTCTTTTGGTGATGTATTCTAAGGTATGTTATTTTCAGGTCATCTTACCATTTTTGCTATAACTTTTTTTTCTAGAACGATTCAGATGGTGAAATCGCTATGGTATTGATAAGACATATCAAGGTACCTCTAGTAAAAATTTCAGCTCTTGATTCGCTATAATTATGGAGATACACTATGTGGAAGATAGGGTTTGTGACCAGTCCTGAAGCTAGTCAATAAACAGGTGTTCCGGCTAAAACAGTCATAACTTCTTCATCGAGAATCCAAATGACGTGGGACAAATTTCATTGGAAAGAGTACGGACTGTAGTTTTTTGTGTGCGAGTTTTAGAGTCGGATGTTAAATATTGAGCGTGGGGAATTTTGTACAAGTTCAGTCTCCTGAATAGAACAAAATTGAATAAAGTCCACCGTTCTTTCTATAACTTATTTTTTAGGAGGATTCAAGGAGTGAAACTTGGAGGAGTTTCAGAGAATATATTGAGTAATACTATCTACAGGATCAGAGTACTCCAAGAATTGAAGAATTGCAGAAATTGAAGAAGTCTCAAGAAGCATTATCAGGTTTTATGTGATGATTGGTTGATGGTGATGATTTAATGTAAAGTTTTATTATCTCTCATATACTTTTGGGTGGAAGGAAGGGGCAAGGATGGAGAGTTCAACTCTCTCTTGATATTGGAGGATTGTATCTTCCTCTTGGAGGTTTATCCCTCCCTTTACATTTGGAAGCTGTAGCTACCTTTGGAAGTCATTACTTCCCTTGAACAATAACTATTGATTATTTCACATATATTGTGCATGGTGTATTGTGGTGTATTAGTGTAACTTTTATACTATTGGTCATTGCTCATTGGATATAGTTGAATGGTGTAAGTATAAGTTGAAAAATGTTTTAAATTGTACTTGATACTGATTCACCCCCCTCTCAGTATTAACAGTTAGTAGCTCCTATATCAAACCCTTGAAGTTGTAGAAAATAAACATAGGGAGTGAAGAGCATCCCAAGTTGGCATCCATAGGGGATTATTGGGATGAACAGACCATGACAGAGATACAAGCTCTGTTGCGGGAATATGAGGACCTATTCCCTTCAAGATTTTCAGAACTAAAAGGCATCAAGGGAGACTTTGGAGAGATGAAGATAGAGATAAATCCTTCCTCAAAACCGGTCAAACATAGACCATACTGGTTGAACCCTGAAGTCAAAGAGAAGGTGAAAAAGGAGATTGATAGAATGTTAGTAGCTAGGTTGATTCTCCTCGTGGATGAGGTTGAATGGATCAGTCATATCATAATACAGAGAAAGAAAGGTACTGAGGATATATGAGTCTGTGTGGATTACAAGAGCTTGAACGTTGCTTGTGTACATGACCCCTTTCCCACTCCCTTTAGTGATGAGGTCCTAGATTAAGTAGTAGGAAATTAAGCTTATTATTTTACAGATGAGTTTTTTTATTATCACGAGGTTAGAATTGCTAAAGAGGAAAAGAAAAAGACCACATTCACTTCCGAGTGGGGATCATTTTCCTGCAATGTTATGCCTTTTGGGCTCAAGAATACCCCAACGATGTTCTGCTGGATAGTGATTTCTACATTCCGTGATATCATTCATAAGTTTCTTGAAGTTTATATGGATGATTGGACTGTGTACAATCTAATTAAAGGAACACATAGGCCTATTACAACTGATGTTTGATTGTTGCAGACAACTACAGATTTCCCTAAACTTCAAAAACTGTATTTTTTGTGTACCATTTGGGAATTTGCTAGGACACATAGTTTGTAGGGAAGGAGTGTTGGTGGATCCTGCAACAGTTGTCGTGATACTAAATATGCCTCCTACAAATTCCAAATATTTGCGGTCATTGTTAGGTTACACGAGCTACTATCGCAAGTTTATCAGAAGCTATGCACAACTGCCCCGTTGAAAATTTTGTTAAATAAATATGAGGCTTTTAGTTGGACACCATAATGAAATCAAGCCATTGATACCTTCAAAGAGAAGTTAAGCATTGTTCCTATAATCATCTATCCAAATTGGAACGTAGAATTCCATGTACACATTGATGCTTCTGGTATTGCATTAGGAGCAATCCTTGTGCAACCTGGTGAAGGAAACCTAGATCATTCTATCTACTTTGTCAGCAAGAAACTCTCTCAGGACGAACACATCTATACTACTACTGAAAGGGAAGGTTTGGAAATGATTTATGCTTTGCAAAAGTTCATACATTATTTGCTAGGCAGTCACTTTAAATTCTTTACTGATCACTCTGCTTTGAAATATCTTGTTAATAACCCTATGTTAGAAGGCATAATTTGCATATGGTTGTTGTTGTTTCAGGAATTTTCTTTTGAGGTCATTGTTAAGCCCGAAAAACTAAATGTGGGTCGAGATCATTTGTCTAGACTAGAATCGAGAGAGTGGTGGGGTTGTAGATGATAAACTCCCGGATGTAGATCTTTTCAAAGTAGAAGTTATTTGTGATTACTTGTCTAGCATTGCATTATTTCTGAACATTGGTGTCTTCCCTGAAGGTTATTTCGCAACTCAAAAGAAACACCTAGTGGTTCGAGAAGAAAACTATCAACTGATTGCAGGACACTTGTACAAATTAGGATTGGAGAACATCCTAAGACATTGTGTGCTTGACCATGAGAGATCAAATATTCTATGGGAGTGTCACAGTGTAGTTGTCGAAGGCCACACCGACAAAAAGAAAACTGCCCGGAAGGTATTACAAGTTGGATTTTGGTGGCCATCGGTATTCAATGATGCCAAAGATTATCCCAAGGCCAATGGTGTTTGTTAACGAGTTGTTAAGCCTTCACGCCAGGTCAAGTTACCCTTACACACTGTTCGAGCACTGCAAGCCTTTGAAAAGTGGGTTGTTGATTTCATCAGTCCGATAAACCCCCCCTACGAGGCATTCAAAGGCAAGATACATTATTACCACAAACGATTACTTGACTCGTTGGGATGAAGCAGACGTTTTTCGGGATTGCTCTACAAACACAACATCACGGTTTATTTTTGAGGATATAATTACCATGTTTGGTTGTCCTCGAAGCTTGACTAGTGATCAAGGAGCTCATTTTATCAGTGACACTATTGCGACCCTCACAAGAGAGTTTTTTATTCAAAACCATAAGAGAATTCCATACCATCCTCAAGCGAATGGAACAATAGAAGAATTCAACAAGATTAGAAAGGGGTTTAACAAAGGTGTTTGTCCAAATTGGGATTAAAGCATTCCACTTTTGTTATGGGCTTACCGTACCACCACGAAGAAACTACATAGGTATACCTCGTTTCAATTGGTATATGGATGAGAAGCGATAGTGCCAGCTGAGTTTATAATTCCGAGTCTATTCATTGCGCAAGATACTAAGATGACAAATGATGAATCCATTGTGGCACGGGTTGTGAAACTAATGGAACTTGAAGAAGCTTGATTTTTAGCAGATTTTCATTAGAAAATGGAGAAAGCCCGACAAAAGGCTTGGCATGACCAACATATTAAACATAAGTCCTTTGCGCAAGGTGACCAAGTCCTGTTATACGATAGCAAATATCATAAACATCCGGGGAAGCTACAGATGCATTGGTTGGGACCTTTTATAGTTGTAGAAATGCGTGAATCTGTTGTTGTTAGGCTCGCACAACTAGATGGTCTTCTTCGTCTCGGATGGGTGAATCGCGCACGCCTAAAGCCCTACATTTATGCTCGGTAAATGCAATTGTGCAACACTCCTGTATGTGGGAGTGCATACAGTAGGTAGGGTTTTCGATTAGTTGTTGCTTCCCATTTCCATCAATAAATTGGTGACATGTTCGATTGTCACTTGTCCTAGCACCTAGTAGTCCCTATCAATTTATCCATCCTAGAGATCAAATTTGTGGTCGGGAAGGTCTAAATCAAATCCGTTCGTATCTTGTATCCTCCAAGCTCGAAACTCATGCATGTCGTTGTCAATGGGTTAGTTAAATGTCATTGATACATTTTTGCTTGTCCTGTCATTATTAGCCGGATTCATTTACATTCTCACAGTTGCCAGTGCTTTTTTGGGTGATCGTTGGTGAGGCCATTACTTTCTCGTTAACCCCAATGTCCATGCGTCGTGTTTCAACTTCTACTCTTAACTACCCAAATCACCTCATAGATTTTGTTGTGTCTACTTGCCATGTACGACATTAATGCCAAAATGGTTGTCATGATGTCTCTCTTAATGGTTGTTATTGTCGTCACCATCCCTCGATGTTGCCTATAAACTCTCCTTTGGCCAACTGCTCACTGGTATAATGTTTTCATCAATTCCTTTGTATCTTCAGTTCTAGATCCACCTGAGAACTTTGTGAGCTAGCGCCTTTGTCCACTAGTTTGCTTTGTCTACCAATGTCAATCTATTACGATGGTCTGCACTACTGGTCGGGGAGCCCTTCCCAAAACTGCTAGTCCAGAGGAATTTATTGATCCACGTGTTATAGTTTAGGGTGATGCTCTTGGGAAGGTCGAGCAAACTCAGCTAGTTGACTTGGATTTCACAGATGCTTCCTTGTTTTCACAAATGGTTATTCATGCATTTATGGATTGCAACACATTGTTGGACTGACAGTTTCTGTGGCAGTGGAGACTCGAGTACATACCACTGCGAGATTCCACCTTGATGAGTCTTCGCAACCTACCAGGCTTTGCCACTACTGGAGAAGTTGGTCGATGCATAGAATTCCTTATCATCTGGGTGCACAACAGTACCTTATGGTTAGACCGACCTATCCCATCCATGATGAGGACATTCATAAGCTCACCGAGTTGTCCATGGAAGGGCAGGATGTTACAGATGGCTTCCAAGGCTCTAGGAAGCATGGGCAGAAAAAGGGTGAAGTTAGATTATATGAAAAATACATAACTAGGCAAGGAGGTCGTGGAGCACACATTGTGTCGATCAATGATGAGTAGGTCTGCATGGCCTGCTACTTAATTGTTGGGAAAGTAATGAAGAATTACACCAAAAATGAGTGCACCATTGACACCATAGTAGTAGCAGAACTTAGCAAAAATGGTGCACCATTGAATTGGTGTAAATATCTACTCAGAAAGATGTTCCAAGATTTCATGGATGCACATGAGAAGGTCAGGTACTTCATATACAACTACTTATTAGTAACATTCGCTATATGGAAGTGGCAACCATCGTAGGGCTGCAACCTCTCTTGCATGTCTGACGACCGCATTGCCAAACTCTTCGACCCTTGGCATATTTTCACTATGACCACCAATGAGACAGTGCACACTGCAACCTTTTCTCAGTGGCATAATGACCTCATAGTTGCAACAAAAAGGCCACGAATCCCACAATCACTGCTCAATTGGCACACTCACAACATCTAGTTAGAAATGAGTCGAGACCAAATGTTTGTGCGACCACTTGGATTTGCTTCAACTCTTTTTCATATGAACCCTTTATCATTTTATTTGGACGAGGTCGTGTTCGACAAGTCACCTCCTAGCCAGGTGTCATTGTCGAAAAGAAGAAGTTGGGTGTCTCTTACATGATGTATGCCATCGTGCAACGGTCAACTCCTGCACAAACCTCTGGTGCAGAGACCAGCTCAACCAAGCGAGATTGGATGCCTTCCAGCGCAGAGGAAGGGGACGATGAAGGTGAAGAGGAAGTGTTACCTAGGGGGACAGTTTAGCTTCCATTCTCCTCTATCCCAGATGACGCCACTGTATTGGGTAAGCAATTCTGCGAAGTCCTTACTTCTATTTTCCCTCGAAATTAGTCGTGCACCAACTCGCCCTCCAAGTCCATCGTTGACTCCATTTTCACTACCACCACTCTGTTGTTTTCCCTTCCACCTATGACTTGTATCACTACCACTCCCATTCTCACCACTACCCCACTTCCCTCATCAACCACTATAATAACCATTCTTGATGACCCCCCAGTGACACAGAAATCTACCTCCATCTTTGAGGAAATACCTAGCCAACAACATTCCTTACCCGTTGATGTCCCATTCACGACTTCATCATCCCCAAACCACACCCATTTCGACATTGTCTTGTCAAAATCTGTCAACCCCTTTGTTACAATTGTCAGCACCACCATACCGATATCGTCTTCTCTTCCCCAAGTTCTGCAGATCCAAGTCCCTCTGGACACACAACCCGAAATTGTTCTTCATTTTGAACCGGAGATAGGGCCAAAGGTACACACGCAGATGGACTTGGATGCTCCAGATACATAGATGGACGCCCAGGAAGACACACTCGACTCACAGTGCCAGTTCTATCAAGGAACAACTTGTGCCCATGCTACGAGATCCCCAACAATGTCGAGCTATCCTCAAGTTATGATTGGAGCACACTGGTGTGGTTGCAACACTTCCACAGGAGGTCCAAGACCAACTTGTGTGGAGCTTCAAAGATCCTTTGGCTAGTCCAAATGGTGTTGGTACTCCCAGCGTATCAAAACATTCGGTTACAAGCAATCAACCACTTACTTCAAGATTTCCCTTCGACCCATCTCTTACTAGTGCAGAGTTGTCCACATGGGCTACCCCACAACTGTTGCATCTTTTACACGCCTCTACTGATCAACTGGAACAACGAATCATTGCAATTGAGCAAACAGACAACGAGTTCACAGAACAAACACAACAACTGCGAGATGGCGTCACAATAGCCTCTTCCACCGCGGAATATGAGCATGGATTGCATGTGCAGGTCAAATCCCCTATTGCAGTTGAGTCAGATAAACTACTCCAAGTCTGGCCCGCTTTTCGACAGATGGCGTCTAAGCTACTTGAAGATATCACTCCAGTTGTGCCTCTGCAACGGGTTGAGCTCATTGTTGGTGCCTAGTCCCAACTGGTTGCAAAAACGGATACCCTACAACAGGAGTTGGTTGCAATTAAATTGTAGGAAACAGAGCAGCCCAAAGAAATGATGCAAAAGCTTATGTACCCAATTGCAGAGGGAAATCGGGTCTGGTCCTCGCTTCATGCTCGTACTGATGAGTGTTGTCGACTCTTTGGCATGGTCAATGACTGGGTTGGTTTGCTAGACTGGCACAGTCAACCAATCACGAAATTGTGTGCACAACTCAACAGCATGCATGCAGAAGACAAAGCTATGACTGACCCTGTTGAGTAGGACACTAAGTTTGCATAAATTTAGGTCGAAGACGAATGGTTGGATGCATTGGATGAATCTACCAGGGATGCAAAGAAAGAGCTCTGCAACTTCCGACCCATAGTGCAAGAAAAATATATTTAGATGCAACAACTTGACTCCATTGCTGACACAGAATGGAGTATTCTATTGGCTACTCAACCAGAGGAGCCCGACGTGACTTCCGCTCAGGAATTTGTTGTGGGAGCCTCGATTTTGGCAAGGAAATGGCAAGACCATGTTGAGCACTATGACCATTTCCGCGAGCAGGCTCTCGCCATTATACCAGAGTTGGGCCCTCTGTTTGTGAAAGGTCGAGGGAACGAGTCAAAGGTTGTGGTTGGGGCCTGTTGGGCCCTTCTATTTTGAAGAGAACATGATTTTGAGAAAAGGCCAAAGTTTTGTGGGAAAGTGTAACAACCTAGTGAAAGATTAGAAGCGCCAGAGAATGACTATGATAAGCGGAAAGCTAACTGCAAGTGTGTCAGTGGTGAAAACAAAGCATGCACCAACTAGACAAGCAAGTGGAAAGAGATAGAAGCTTCGAGCGCATGCAAAGAGAAAGCGGGAAAAGAAATGGAGGCGAAATCAAGAAAAGATAACAACAAAATAAAAAAGTCAAGAAGTGCCCAAGGGAAAATTAGAAATATGGGAATATGTAATGGGAAAGGGTTAGTTGGTTGGATGTTAGTCATATTGTGCATTCTTAGACTGTTGTTGCAAGTATTATTGTTGTTTCCCTCTGTTATCAAGTTATCACCATTGTTGTTATTAGGTCTGGTACAGTAAGCTATTGTAATGGGTTTTGTGGGAATAAATGTATTTGCTCAGTAGCGATAGAGTCTGTAGAGGGTATTGGAACATGGAACGTAATGAATAAGCTATGAAAAGAAGGATATACTAACAAGATCATGAATTCTGAGATATTTATTGGTTGGGCCCTAAAATTTTGGTTTTGATGTGTATGACTGTAGTTTCTTCATTGCGCAAATTACTTATGTACTATGTATTTGGTATTTAACCACTATCTCTGATGTATGGACTTGCATGTATAATGTTCAACATGGTTAATCTGATGTTCATGTTGTTTTAGACTCTCGGTGATATAATTATTTATATGTTAAAGCATGAATCTGCATTATGTCGTGTCACACCTGGTGATGCATCCTCTTTTATTCACTTCACCTCACGCACGTCTTGGTTGTGCTTCGGGTGAAACCTTTCCTTGCGGAAGGTTGAATATGTCAACGTTGCTAGACTACAGTGGTATCTTTGTTGGTAACCTCTGAGAACCCCGATCTCCAATTTTGCATCAACAACTATGATGCAAATAACACTAGATGTATAAAATAATGATTGAATAATGGAATAAATTTACAATGAACCTTATGATGGTATATAAATATACATTGATAGTTACAAGATGAAGGGCGTGACTCATTATTATTAATATTATTATCAAGGTTTGACACATGTCCCATGATGTAAGAATGAATGATGTATTTCTATAAAAAAAATAGAATTAATTAAATAGTCAAAGATTTCATTGATACTACATTTGTAACATGTTTTGGATGGCAACATTTGTGAAGTTAATATCCTCCTCCAATGGGTTTTTAAAAGTGAACTAACAAGGCTCAACTTTATTATTATATTATCACATTTTCAAGATCATTTAAATATTCAACTTTCCAAACCACGTAAGGATCTTGAAAAATAATTGTAGACCATTTAATTAAGAAAATGCTATTTAAATAAACCTCTTATTTTAATATTTGTTTTAATCTAGTTATAACTACAAAGAACTATCTCAATAATAACAAAATAAGTAAAGAAGTGATTGTATACTCATTTTTGTTTATTTGATAATTAACAAATCAAAAGGTGATGTATAAGTCTTCCAATTATTGAATTTGTCAAATAAAGATAATATTTTAAATTATGAAAATAAGCATATTGATAATGTTATTTTATTAGTGTGAAAGTGTTACATATCAAAATGTGATATGCATAATTCATCAAATTATTGAACTTGTTAAATAAAGATTATATTTCAAATTATGAAAATAAGTATATTGATAATGTTTTTTTATTAGTGTGAAAGAGTTACAAATCAAAATGTGATATACATAATTCATCAAATTATTGCATTTGTGAAAGAGTTATAAATTAAAATGTGATGTGATATGCATAATTCATCAAATTATTGAATTTGTGAAAGAGTTATAAATCAAAATGTGATATACATAATTCATCAAATTATTGCATTTGTGAAAGAGTTATAAATTAAAATGTGATGTGATATGCATAATTCATCAAATTATTGAATTTGTGAAAGAGTTACAAATCAAAATGTGATATGCATAATCCATCAAATTATTTAATTTGTCCAATAAAAATAATATGTTCAAATTATGAAAATAC
>WSFP011466175.1:0-18329 GCA_009831015.1 Picea engelmannii
TACTTCATGAATTTCAAGATGTTTTTGCTTGGTCTTATGAGGATCTTCGTGGTTTTGATCCTGCTCTTATACAACATTCCATTCCTATCAAGGAGGGCATAAAACCGGTTAGGAAAAAACAAAGACCCATTAACCCTGCACTGGAAGCAACTATTCGGAAGGAGTTGGAAAAGCTCTTGAAAGCTGGGATAATTTTCCTTGTTAAGTATTCTGAGTGGGTTTCAAATTTGGTTCCCGTTCGAAAAACAACTAGTCAGATCAGATTATGCATTGATTTTCGCGCATTGAATAGAGCTAGCATAAAAGACCATTTTCCTCTTCCTAATATGGAAATGATTTTGCAACAAGTTGCAGGGTCATATATGATGTCATTACTTGACATTTTTTCTGGGTACAATCAGATCAAGGTAAAAAGGACAGATAAATACAAAACCACTTTTATTACACGTTGGGGCACTTTCGCTTATGAATGTATGCCTTTTGGTTTATCTAATGCAGGTGCCACTTTCCAAAGATCTATGCAAATAGATTTTGACCATTTGATCGGAAAAATTATTTAGATTTATCTTGATGACTTAACTGTGCATTCAAAAAACCGATTAGACCATTTTGGTCATCTTCTAAAGGTTCTCATGCGACGCAGCAAATTTGGCATTTCTTTAAATCCTTCTAAGTTTATCTTCGGCGTTACCAAGGGAAAGATCCTTGGACACATTGTCTCTGATTCAGGAATAAGCATAGATCTCGAAAGGATTGTTGCTATCCTAAATATTCATGTTCCTACTTTCAAAAAGGAGGTTCAAGCCTTTATGGGTATTATCAACTTTGTCCGTAGGTTTGTTCCTAATTTTGTTGTAATGGTAAAACCAATTCACAATCTTCTTAAGCAAGATCGCTCATTTTCTTGGAGGGATGACGTTGAAAATGATTTCGTAAGGATCAAGAAGGCAATCAGTTCTGCACCGGTTTTGGCGAAGAAGGATTTTGAGAAAGAATTTATTATATATACTAATGCCACAGAGGAAGCAGTTTCTTCTATCCTCATGCAATGTGATGACCAAGTTAATGAGAAACCAATAGCTTACATGATTCAAATCTTATCAGACGATGAATTTAAATATTCTTATATTGAAAAGCATGATTTCTCTCTTGTTAAAGTTGTTGAAAATTTTTGCCACTTTATCTTAGGTAAGCACACGTTGGTAAAAGTCCCTTTACCCACTGTCAAGTTTTTTCTCTCATAGACTTCTCTTTTAGGAAAGATTGCACATTGGCTTTCCAAGATCCAGGAGCATGATTTAACTGTCATGACTTATAAAACCATTAAGGGACGTGACTTAGCCCTTCACTTAGCTCAGCATGCAGAAGCAAGTGAAGAAATTGATGAACAAGATAGCTCTATGTCAGCACTATTTTATATTAACAATCAAATATTTCTTGTAGCTAAACATCCCTGGTACAAGGATCTAGTGTATTACTTGCAAAATCAAAGATGTCCAGATAACTTAGATACTCATCACAGGAGAAGGATTTGTCTTGAATCTTCCATATATGTCATTTTAGGAGACTTCTTGTTTAGGAGATTTGTTGATGGTATGTTACTTCGTTGTATGAATAATGAGGAAGCACATCAATTGTTACAAGAGACTCATGGATCTTCAAATTATGTTATTCATTTAGGAGGTCACTTTTCTTCTAAAACTATTGCTTTTAAAATTATTAGGAAAGGGTATTATTGGCCTTCAATATTTCGGGATTCTTATAATTTTTCAATATCTTGTGACAAGTGCCAGAAGTTCGTTGGGAAAGAACGTCTTTCTCCCATGCCTTTACAACCTGTCCTCTCTGACTTTCCTTTTTCAGAATGGGTTCTAGACTTTATTGGTCCTATTAATCCTCCATCTTCAGTAGGGCAAGTTTTTATCTTGACAGCCATAGACTATTTTATGAAATGGACTGAAGCTATCCCACTTAAGCATTCACATGATGAGCAAGTGATTTCTTTCCTTGAGACTAAATTTTTTTCTAGATTTGGTCTTCCTTTGGAATTTATTACAAACAATGGTCTCTCTTTTATTTATGCTAAGCTGACTCAGTTTCTAGCTAAACTGGGGGTTAAACATTTTACCTCATCAGCTTATTATCCCCAAGGAAATGGGCAAGCCGAGTCTACTAAAAAGAATCTGGTTAGAATTATCAAGAGGCTCATTGAAGATAATCCTCATCAATGATACACTCTCCTCACTTATGCCCTTTGGGAAGATCGCACAACCACCAAGGTAAGCATTGGTTGCACTCCTTTCCAGCTTGTTTATGGTCAAGAAGCCATTTTGCCTACCGATCTGGAACTTTCTTCTCTAAGGTTGATGCTACATGTTGAAGAATTAAATTCTTCCAATATCTCTCAAAGAATGAATGCACTCTTGTCTTTAGAGGAGCAAAGAATGATTGCCTTGGATAACATTAAGAGAAGACAACAAATTGTTAAAAGATATTTCAATAAAAGTGCAAAAGTTGTCAAATTTAAGGTTAATGAGAAGATCATGTTGTGGGATTCGGCTCATGTTGATAGAGGAAGGCATTCAAAGTTCCAGAATTTATGGTTAGGTCCTTTTAAGATCTCTTTTGTCCTAGGCGTAAACTCTTATATCCTCAAGGACTTGGAAGAGCGATTGTTTTCCTATAGCACCAACGGTTCCCACTTAAAATACTACGTGGAACCAACTTGAAAGTTTAAATGCTATATGGAATGTTTCTTTATTATAACTTTGTTTTATTGCTTTGATTTTATTTTACTGTTATTTCTTTCTATTGTTTCAATTCTGCTATTTATTTCTTTTATTGACTTCTTTTCTTGTCAGAAATAAAATTGTTGGATCAATTTTACCACAACGAAGTTATTCTACAAGTATTGTTAATCAATAACAATCAGGTTACACAACTGTCATGATGTTCCCCCTTGAAGACATCATTGAAATTGTTATCTGCTTCAACTGATGTTAGATAAGATAATTGGTTTTTTTTCCCTATTTCGCTTTCCTTTTCTTCCATCCGCTCCAAGATTCAAAAGAGCACACCAGAAAATTTTTCTCCTTGAAGTAAAAAATGCTTTCACTATGATTAACCAAATGATTGTGCATACAGGGATGAACCCCCTCATACTTAACACTTTCCATGAGTTATTCCCAAAATCCCAATCGTTTTTTCCCTTAAACCTCTCACTTCTCCTTGTTGCATAATCATTTTGATGTCTATTTCCTTGATCTAATGTTCACATGGTCTACAAAACCAAAGATTATGAGTTCTTAATCTATTGGAAATAGATTTCCCTGTGGAGTCGTCAGTTTGTTGACGCTTAAAATTGCAATGATGAATTTTGCCCGCAAATGATTGCTACGCTCTATTATTTATTTATAATAATAATAATTAACTAGTAGGTGGGACCCCCTTGTAGACTAGTGGCGCTATGATGGATGTGTTATGCCTAGATTTTGGTTGTTGTTATGATGATGCCTATACAGTCTTCTACAGTTGATGATGCAAGTCATGGTTTTATTCGTTGTGGCAACATAAGATGGTGGGTTGAATGTGGTATTCCTAAAATAGTTTTGATGGTCACTTGCAGCTTATCACAACATTATGGATAAAAGGATTATTTTTACAGGGGTTATGTTATGCATTAAACATTGATTGTTTATTATATATATATATGTTTTTATGTTAAAGGATGAGATGGGAGCTTGAAACAAAAAGAGGAAACAACTATGGATAAGTCCTAAGGTTATTGCAAAAGAGATTATATATAAACCTTAAGGTATATATAATGGTGGCAAATGAAAGGTGATGGACCTAGCTGCTATACTACACACTTTGGTTAAATGATTATATGTGAAGCACAAATGGTAATGTATAACATGTGGTTATTGTTAAAGTTTTGATATGATTTGGGTAGTGCACTATGCAATGGATATAGCATTGAACATAGCAATGGATATGTGTTTGGATTAATGGTTGATGTTATGGTTATGGGTTGGCTTGTACATTGAATTGAATAGGGCTGGGGGAGGAAGCAACATGCATTTACTGCATGTCACTCAAACAAACCTCGACCTCGTCACCCTAGCCATAGTTGCATTTGGTTTTTTCGGCTCTGGTGGTTGTGGAAGCTCTGTGATTTCTGGTTTTGAAAGGAAAACACAATCCAACTCTTCCCTCAAAGCGATTTTTTTCAGGTATGGCTCCTTTACTTTCCATCCATGATGGTCTCTCTGTATTATGAATCGATCTGTTGGCTCAGGGTTGCATGAGATCTATGTTTTCTTAAGTTTTGACTATGTATCAGTGTTGTGCTTATGGTTTCTTTTGTGAATACCCTGGAATGTTGGCGTTTTAAAAGTAAAGAATGGATTTTATTGCGTGGATAGCATGTGCATTATTTTTTTGGTGTAAAACATGTCAGTCAGCTTGGGGTTTTACTCTAGATCTCTGTGGAAAATATGATAATGGTGCAACAAGCTCTGAGTTTTATTTGCACGGGTTTTTACCACCAGTCTGGGTATTAGTTGTTGTCACCCCTTTTCGTCTTAGTCGTTGTTATGATTTGTTCCTCCAGGTTGCAATGCCATTGTTGAGAGTTGCAATGTTCCTACTAGTTTGGTCGAGCCCCGAGCTATCGTTTGCTATAACATCTACTTCACTATCACTAATGTTGAAAGCGTTGCACAGTCGAATCTTTGTATCACCCATAACTTTGAATGGAAGCTTGTATATGTGTTGGGTGGCCACAGGTCATGCTTAGAAATAATTTTACAGTGTTTTTAAGAATTCTCTCCTCTCATCTATGTTGTAGTGGTTGACTGATATGTTGGTAAACCTCACTATCAATTTTGGTTTTGAAGGTTATAAACATTTGTGGTGTTTGGAAGGGGCACGGTCTCTCTGTGTCTTCGAGGATTCTTCTTTGATTAAACCAACTCTCGTTACCTCTCTACAATAAAGTTTAAAAGACACCTGCGTGTGCCTGGTTTGTTGAGCACGACTTGTTTCTGGTCTATTGAGCACAAATTGGTTATGTTTCTATTGAGCATGAATTGGTTCTGTTGAGCTTGAATTGTTTATGTTTCTCCTCGGGCACTTTTTGGCTCTGTCAAGATTTTGGGGTTACAAGTTAAATGACTGTGGTGATTTTAAAAGAGCACGGTCTCTCTAACTTCAAAGACCATCTCTTGATCGAGCCTCTATTATTTCCTCTCTATGATAAATTTGTTTGAAAAAGAGGGTATGGGTTATCTATATCCCCGAGGAATTTCCATTTGGTCGATTATGGTTATTCCATCCATTGTTGTGTTAAACCCTAGCATGATCATGGTTCCATTTAAGTTTAAAAGGCACCTATGTGTGATATGGTTTTGTTCTCCTCGCGCATTATATGGCTCTGCCTTTTATTGGGAATTTATTTTAAAAGGAAGTTTGTACATGTTCGATTTTCACAAACTCAGGCTCAGAGTTGCATGATATTGGTTAAATGCTATTGTCGAATCAAGATTATGTCGATTATATTGTTGGACACCTGTGTGTGATTGAATCGAGGTTCAATTATGAGTTTTAATGCAGTGAATTATGTCAAACAATGTTGGAAGGTCGAATTTTGGTGGTTAATACTAGGTCTATTCTTATTTGATTTCAAGGAATGAATATTGGATATGGATGTTTGGAATCATTGTGTATTTTTTTATTTTGTTTTAAAAGGAAAAGGGTTGCATTGGAACATGAAGGACTGCGGCTCGAATGGTTATGATATTATTGTGAAATTTGCAATGATATTAATATGATGTTGCATAGTTATTGTATAAGGTGCAACGATTGATATAATTGAAGAATTTTGGGCAATTGAATTGTCTTTTTATTGAAGTCAGCAAGCATTATGTCTGTAAATAAGGGACAGTTAAATGATTTTGGTTTTAGAGTGGATGTTTATTGGATTGTGGTCTGAACAGAGTTATGGTTGTTGTCTAACTTAATTTATTTTTATGAACAATATTTGTATTATTCCCTCTCATACTCTAACTTTTTCGCTCATTATACCCCCCTCACGATCCCAATTTCATTTTACACACCCTATTCTATAAAATAAATTAAACACTCTTTATGGCAGTGGTAAAGATATGACACAGAAATAGGTGGCAATTGATGTATTTTGGTATTGGTTGCATAGTTAGTTATTTTTTGAATTGTTGAGAAGTACTCATGTTCTTACTCCTTGTCATTACAATCCCTCCAGATATCCCGTGAACCCTATTTCACTCCCTCCTCATTTGGCAATTATTAAATAATTATTATGGATTGAATTGCATGGGTCTTATGTCAATTTTTGAGCCAAAATTTGTTTCATATAAATAGAATGTCACGTATGGTCTGTTAAGGGCTAGTTGCTAATGAATTGATGCATACAGGATGAGTTTCTTCAGTAGAGGCAATCATGGCAGAAACAATAGGGGAAGAGGTAACTGGAACATAGGGCCTAGAAGGACCAGATTCTCAATTCATTTTGATGTCGATCCTCAGGAGTTGAACCAGTTTTTTCAAGCTGGGTTCTTCAATTGGATTGGGCAAGGGATAATTCAGCCTAGACCAGAGAGGCCTCCCTTCCAGCCCCAAAATATCCCTGGTATCACTGTGCCTCCACATGTATCTATGCAAGCAGAAGTTCTCGAAAATGACGAATGGAGAGAAATTGTTCATCCGGTAGTCTCTCACCATCGTGGTTGGCCCAATTTGTCATTTCCTCCTCCTCCTCCACCTGTAAATCCAAATGCTCAAATTGCACCTGTACACTCACCTGTTTAGTCCTCTCATGATAGCAAATGGCTTAAAATTGAGGCCCCCCATGTGCAAGACAAATGTAAAGTTGTTGCTTCCCCCTCATCTCCTTCAAGTGACTCAACAAATTTAGCGTCCTCCTGTATTCACCTGAGGGACGATTGTTCCCATGTTATTAGTGAGATTAAGCCTCAAGGTTCAGATCAACCTAAGGCTAATTTTGGGAAGTCCAAAGGGGACAACAGTGACAGAAGAAGAATTGTCTCTCAAAGAGGCAAATATGGATTTTAATTTATGTGTTTATGGTTGATTTGTTGAAGACAATGGACTGCAAAAAGTTTTGGACAACAAACTATTTTTTTGGATAATGTGGTTATTTGAATATTTTGGATATATATTGAATTATTTCTGATATTTAATATTCAATTTTTGGAAATATTTATGGGAGCTACAAGGAGGCATGTGTTTAAAATGGTTATCTAATTGTGTTTATTTTTGTAAAGAATAAAAGGGAGTCACAAGGGGTCCCACCTACTTAGTTATTATATAATAAAGACCCTTAATTATTATTATTATTATTACTCCCCCTAAACTAAAATTAGTTAAGTTTAATTAACTTAACTAAAGGAGGTATTTGAACTACTTCAACAGATTTGGAATGCATAAGAGCCAAATGAGAAGGAAGAACAAGGGAGAATAGAAGGAGAAAGCAATACTAAGGTTTGCTCTTTTGTTTTCATGAGATAGTTCAGTTTTCATTCATTCTTCAATTCATTAAAGGCCTAATTCTCTTTTTGACAGGAGGGTCTTATTGTAGACAGCAAGGTTCAATGTTGAACCATATCATTCAGATGCTTCTTTCAGAGGTGTTGATCTATCTTTGATAGTCTATGTATACTTGTATGTTTATGGATTAAGTTTCATAACTGATAAAGGATATTGTGTAGAGTCAAATTGGCAGCAGTCTGTGGCAAGTTGATCCAGATTTTAAAGTTCAGTTTTTACTTCTTGTCAGAGTCCTTTTGTATGGTTTTCATTGGGGATATCTATATTCAACTTTGGTCCATGCCCTCACAGGGATTTTGTAAAGAGAAAGATACTTTTGATTTCTTGGAATGAAATAAAGTGATTGTTATTTTGTCTCATTTGTATGAATCTGTGACTTGGTTACTTTTTTTTTTATCTCCACATTTATTTTCTATAATTTGTATATTTTCAGAAAATTATATAAAAAATTCATATTTTGCAACAATCTTTTTCATTTAAAAATCAGCCTAAGCCCTTGTAGTTAATACTTGTGGATTGGGAAATACTTTTTGAGGCTATAAAGCATAGGGTGATATTCCCGACTATCTTGTCTTAGCTAGGAAGGATTCGAAAATGCTTGAGTAAGATAAATTCATATCTTTTCCTCAACACGATGCCTTCCAACCGAAGAGAAGTCAGTTGCACTTTAACTTCCTCTAAATCAATATGTTGAACACGACAATATACTTCAACCTATTGGATCTAATTATCTAGATTTTTAGGATTAACATCTCCATTAAACATAGGTAAAGAAAATTTTACATCAAGCTTTAATAATGGTTTCTTAAAAGAGGCTTTATGGTTAGAATGATGAGAATGACGAGAATACTTATAGGAAGAAGAACTAGAACTTGATGGTGAAGATGGAGGCTCAGGGGGATCTCCTCCAGCCCCTTGGTTTACTAAAGCATCATCATCAACATGTGCTTCCTTTTTCTTTCCTTTCTTCTTCATCCTCTTCTCGTAATCTCCATACATTCGTTCGACCATTTCTTATATGAGATAAAAGACCATATGAAAGTTTTTCTCATGTTCATCGCGCTTGTCTTCTTCTACCATTTTCTTCCTTCGGGATGCATGACCAACTTCGGGATTGAAATTCTTAAGAGTTCCTTCACCCTGCTTATGCTTGGCCCTCGTAAGCATTCACACTCAACAATTCAAGTCAAAGACGACTACTCTGATACCAACATGATCTGGGATCTTTTCATCGAGTGACTTATAAAGAATTGCATTAAATGAGCATAAATTAAAGTGCACCATTAAAGAAGGAAAAGCTCAAAAATGAAGAGACATAAGCATCAAATCTGAACACAAAAACTTGAAAACGGAGTTCGTCCCTGGTGGACTATGTCTCTGAGTCCTGCTCTCAAATGGGTAGGATTTTTCATTAACTCAGCAAAATAATTTGGCAAAATACATAAGTATACCTCATTTTGAAATCAAGTTGCAGAAATAATGCTCAGATCAGAAAACAGAAAGCAGCACTGAATTTGTGGCGTCAAATTACCCAAAAAAGACTGTCTCCACGTCTCGATCCAACTCTAGCACTCCCAGGCCCAAGAATAAATTTGTCTCAGTTTTTGTGCCCTTACAACCTGCAATTAATGTTGTTGTACTCGCCTCGAACTACGTGCTCATCCGTACCATATGCACGCCTCCTCCCATGGGCTTCATGGATGCATATTTTAAGTAAAAAGGGCAGTTTTCATTACAATGAAAGGGTCGTTGGCCCATTGGTTATGGCGTGAGTATTAAGGCGTAGTGGAGGGAGGAGGTCACGAGGTCAAACCCGTGGGCCTCCCCCTTTTGGCTTTATGGTTGAAATAATATATATATATATATATATATACAATGTTTGTTCCGCCAATTTTGGTGATGGTCCTATCCAAGGTTCTATCAATTAGCATGTGGTCGGATTTGGCGGACCTGCCAAACTATATTTTTTTTCAAATTTTAGATAAGGGTTGTCATTGGGCATTTTCCCACTGCCACGCGGCAACCTCCCATTCGACCATGTCATCCACTGCTCTGTCAGCCTGCCATGTCAGTGCCACGTCATCGTATGAACACCATGTCACTGCCAACTCATCATGCCACATTGGTTCCATGTCATTGTACGGACCGTACGGACAGCCACGTGGAAAAATCCTACTGGTCCATGGATCAGTCTAGAAGTGCCAAATCTGGGTGACACATGGAAGCCTCTGGTGTTGCCACATCACCATGCTTACGTTATCATGACATGTGTCACCTCCCTCTCTTGCCATGTGTGTTTTACAGATGTTGACGTCATCCATACGGATGTTGACGTCGGTAGTACGGATGTTGACTCATCCCCCTGCTGACTAGGCTAGGTTGACCAAACTTTGACCATGAGTATCTTTCGATCCATAACTTCGTTTGACAAGTCGTTTGCGTCGTTAGAAATCTTGCGACGCGCTCTTTGCGATAATTTCATTTTCATTGAGTTTTGAGAACTTTGAATTTTTTCCCTTTCTTTGTCTACTGAGGCCATTTTGAACGTCCTGAGTTGCTTCTGAGAGTTCTGAGTTGTTCTTAGCCTTCTCTAGATCCCTTTTGGATCACTATCCATGTCAACAACTTCTTTGTCTTTCTTTTCATCTGTGGTCTTGATCACATTTTGTTTCCTCGCAAGTGGAAAAGTTATTTTCTCATCTGTTGGTGTTTTGCCTGCAATACTCATCATTTCCTTTTCTCCATCTAATGTTTCTTCAAATGTCTCTGCTAATATATTTTTCTCGGCTCTTTTAACAAAAATAACAATGGAAGAAGGAAAAATTGTAGTGTAGAATTCAATAATCACGTTATAAGCAGGCCTAGAATCTTCTAAAAAAATTTTCATTAACGTCAAAAATCTCTGGATGAAATTTTTAATTTTTTCCTAAGGGGTCATTTTGATCTTGACAATTCTAAGGCTAACGTTGTTGGGGTTTTATCCTTGCCAAATTTCTTCATGAATAAAGTTTCAAACTCATTCCAATTAGTAATATTTCCTTGTGGTAAATAACACATAGATGCTTTTCCCTTAGACGTATATGGAAATAATCAACACACAACATCTTCATGTTGTACACCCATTAAATTAACCGCCAACATGGATTTGTTGACATGATGTTTAGGAGATTCTCGGTTATCAAGATCAAATTTGGATAATAATTTCTCTGGATTTTTAGGAAGATCATGAATAGGACCTGGAACTACAACAACTCCTAGGGAAAGCCACGGTCTCCTTGATTCTCCAACCATATTTCTCCTTTGGGGTTGTCTTGGACTTCCCTGGGAGGATTCTCTGGGAATCCCTTGTGAAGAAGGTGGTTGAGATTCAACAAGAGTGTGAGGTGGAATCTATGGTGGAGATGGTGGCTTACCTAAATTGACTTCTAATTGGAAATCAATCAATCAATCATTAAGATCACCTAATCCCCTTAATATATTGGAAAGTCGAGCTAGAGGTTTAGGTTCAAAGATGAAATTTATTTCACTAGCTTTATATTTCCTAGACTATTGTCATTTTTCAGGGATTGTAAACTCCATAGGGGGTTGACTAATTCCTTATTGTGTGCTCTTGTTAAAACCTTGAATAGTTGTGGTTGTGGATTGATTATTGAGATTTCTTCAGAAATTGTAGAATCTGCAGGCTCAATATGTGATGATGAAACAAGGTTGTTTTAGGATTCTAACTCCTATGGATTTTCTGTAAAATAAGGTGGATTGGACACCAAGCTTTGTTTGAGAGATGAAAGTCCACTGGTAGATTTAGGGGTCCTCCTCGGAGGTGATTTGGTATGATATGACTAGGATGACTTGGTACCACGAGATTCTCTACCAACCATGCATGTCACTCGACCCTCCTTCTAGTGCCAATTGTTGACAAGAGGAAAACTTCCTTCCTATAATAGGGGATAGCTACCCCGTTACAAGTCCCAATTAGACATGTTCTCATTTGGGATGGTAACTTCCAACTGATATGTGGGCTTGGTTTGACACTAAAGAAAGTTTCTCCTTGATAGAAGATTTAATCATTTAAGATATGTAATTTAATGTGTCTTAATATAATTTGCAAAAATGACAACTCATTAATCTATCTATCCCATCTCAACTGAGAGCAATGTGTAAAGACTAAAAGATGCATATCATAATTATTAATTTCCAAGAACAAAAAAAATTGATAATCCTCGAGAATTATTAAGCATAATAATTGTTATAACTTAAAGAAAATCACAACAATTATATGTACATCCAACTTGCAATCAAGGAAAAGTTTATATATATGGAAATCAGAAAGATGAATAACAACAGTTTCATAATAACATTTGTCCATTCACAGTATAATAAAATATTAGTCTATTCATCGTACATGAATATACTTTATGTTAACTATCAATTTAAAACATGAACATAAAGTTCAAATATAGAGGAGAATGATCAATGATAAGTTGTTTAGAAAAAAATCATAAATTTTATTCAACTGTAAGTCCAAATACATCAATTGTTATCAATCATAAAAATAATATCGATAACAATAATGCATATCTCATATTATATAAAATCAATTGAAAAATAAACAAAGTTATGGAATTTTTTTTTACATAAAACCTTAGTATAGGAATCTACAAAATTTAACAAAAATGCAATCGCACAAACTTCACTTTACTCAAATGAATTTGCCAAAAGACTCGGTTTTCAAAATTTTATTCAAACTGATAAGAATAACAAGTTTGAATTTTTAGTTTTTAACCTCAAAGAAAAAGAAGTGTTTGAGTAGAGCATGATAATAGTACCAAAGCATTTATGCATCCACTGACTCCCTTGTTCAAGAAAGAATTTTGAGCTCCCGGCAAGAGAAGTCTGCCCATGTAGCATGGAAATTCCTCTTCCTCATAGTCTTCATCTTGGATGCCTTCATATGTACTTGACGTAGTCTTCATGTATTTGATGTAATATTCATTCATTGTAGCTGACTCTTTTCCTTCTTATATTTGTATGATCGGGTTCTTCATTTCTTATTTAAATCAGAAGGTTCCATTTCCTGAAGACTTTCTATTAGTTGTTGATTTGCAAGATAGAAATCACAAAATCCTTTGCAAAATCTTAAAATTATCTATTGAAATTTTACTCTAAAATAAAAATGAATACACTACTATCATATAAACTTGAAATGCTTTCTATAGTCTAGTGATCTAATCTCATTATTTTGGTATTTTTTCAGAAATTCCTAAATTATTACAAGATTTAATCAAATCTTGTAATTATTGAATTAGTGATATGTGTTTAATGGAAAAACAATGCACATCGAATTTTCAATAATTATCAAGAAGATCAGTGATTGCCCTCAACATAACTTGCAAGAATATTTTCTTATTATGCACCAATAACCTTTGAAAAACTAGAATTTTATTTGTAGTTAAATTTGATCCAAATTTTTTTATTAAGATGACTCAGCTGGATAAAAAATTAATTAACTAAGAAGACACCAATCGGTAAAAATAAAAGAAATCAAACCGTTAAAATAAAAAATTTGTAAGGGACCCATTATATTTGTTCGAGAAATTTAAATAATTGGGGGTTGTTGTATCATCCACAATAGAAGGATGCCAAGAAGAAGAACCTTCTAGACATGGATTCAAGCGATCAGATAGAGAGAAGATCAGAGGTGGAGGAGAATATTTCTTGCACTTCAGTGCAAAAGGAGGTGAATCTAAGCAACCTTCATCACAAGGAAGAGAAGGAGATGAAAAAACTCTTCCATATCAAGAAGACCAAATAGATGCTCTATTTTATTCTAGTTCATAGGTCAAGCTCATATTAGACGATCTGGTCAGAAAGCTTGGGTTGGAGATTCATGATCATCCTCGCCCATATCCATTGGGGTGGGGAAATAAGGATGCAGAGATCGAGGTCACAAAAAAGTTTAAGATCAAATTTGTTGTAAGTGCAGATTTTATTGATGAAGTGGAGTTAGATGTAGTACCCCTTGATGTGTGTGGTGTAGTATTTGGAAGCCCTGCATGTATATGAGGGATTTTATCTTCATGTGGAGAGAAAACCAGTACCGCATGATCAAGGATGGGAAGTCTCTCATCATCAATACACATAAAGGTAAATTGAAGATCTCACTAGTAAGTGCCAACCAAGCCAAAAAGTTGATTAGTTCAAGTAAGAAGTATGTTTTTCTTTTCTTACGAGAGAATCAAGCAGGTGATGAATCAGTAGGAGTAAAGGCATCCTTGGAGGGATGTACTAAAAGTGGAAACAATAGTTAGAGGAGTTGTTACATGCATATAGAGGAGTGTTCCAGAAGCCTAAAGGATTGCCACCTAAGAGGGAAGTGGAGCACAAGATATAGTTGTTTTCTGACTCCCCATTACCAAATATTGGGTTGTGTAGGTAGTCTGTTTTGGAAGTGGATGAAGTGAAGAAATAGTTGCAGTAGTTGTTGGAGCAAGGAGTAATTCGACCAAGCACCTCACCTTGTGGGTCACCTATCGTCATCGTACCCAAGAAGGATGGGACTTAGTGAATGTGTATCGACTACAGAGCTTTGAAAAATATTACACTCAAGAATCAGTACCCTCTATGTTGGAGTACATGCACAACATTCCTCTTTTCAAGGGTCATCCATGTCTATTTTTAGCCATTCCTAAATTTAGGGGGTTGCCTATTTTTAGCATTGTTATTTATAGCAAGTCTAACATATGGTATTGACGACAACTAATGCACATTGGATGTGGATAACTTAGCCCCTTAGGAAGTGCACATTTCCTTTATTATTAATGGAGTCAAACTTATCATTTATCATCATTTACCACTTAGTGACTAGTGGTATTGACCCATGGTATTGATTAGTTAAGAATTGACTAAATCTAATTAGTGCATGCACAAAGAACCCCAACCTTATGTGGATTGTTTTTTCTCCCCGATTTTTCCCCTAGAGAGTCTATATATTGTACTCGTGTCAAGCATTAATACACAAGAGAAATTTGAATTGGTTCTTCGACAATAATCTCTTTTTGAGTGTTATTTCATTCTTTCTTCTCTCTTTTTCTTGCAATTTTGCTAGTATATTTTTTTCTCACAACTGGATATTGGTTTGTGCTTAAAATCCTACATGGTATTAGAGCACTAGAGTTGATTGTGAGGAAAAATAACATTATATTGCAGGTTTTTCAAAGATTGAACAACCCAAAAAGAATGGAATAACCATCTACATTAATGATTCTTACCCTATTCAATTACTTTGAATGGAAACCCAAGATTATACTTCTACTAAGAAGTAAGGAGCTTTACAGGGTCACTATGGGAACAAAAGTTGAACACAATTCAGCTATAAAAAAGGCAAAGTACTTCAATAGATTGGATGAGGCCTATGGGATTATATGTTTGTCCATCTCTTTAGACTTGCTCTTTCATGTTGAATCTTGTTCAACTCAGAATGAAGTATGGACTAATTTGGATGGATTATTTGGCAAGTAGGATGAACTAAGAGGACATATATTGAAGAATGAGTTCATATATTTGATCCCAAGAAACTTCCAGACCCTACAAGACTACTTTTCCAAGTTAAATACTTTGCTTCAAAAGGCTAAATCTTGTGGAATTGATAGAAAAGAGGAGCAACTTATCCTCTCAATTCGTTCAAAGCTAGGGCCCGAGTATTCTATGTTTATTTCTTCTTTCCAAACTACAAGGCTTTATATGGGAAAATATTGGAATATTCCCTCTGTGGATGACTTCATAGACTCACTCATTCATGAGAAAAATAAGTTCATTCAAATGGGGGCTCTTAGGAGATACAATGCTCGTGCTCTTGCAGTGTAGGATGATAGCAACAAGAACAAGTAGACATCAAGGGATCTTGATCACATAGATGAAGAAAACTATGAATCCTCTAAGGAGACATTGAACCCCAAGGGAGGAAAGTCTAACAAGGAGAGAACAAAGTGCAACTACTATAACAAAGGGTTTCATCCTAAGAGTTATTGTATGGTGAAGATAATTGGTCTTATGGTGAAATTACTTCAGCAACACAACCTTGCAGATTGCATACCGAACAGTGTCAAGAAGAAGACTGAAGACAAGACACCAAAGGATCAAGGTAAGGGTCATGTTTCGACTACTATTTCTTCATAAGATGATATATGGATCTTAGAATCAGGTGCCTCCAACCATGTGGCTACATCAAAGAATTATTTTTCTTCATTGGTACCTTGCACTAGACCTCCGATGTTGATGGGCAGAAAAACACCTATGAGAGTGTGCGAAGAAGGGAGTGTGGACCTTGAATATGGAAGATTTCAGAATGTGTTACATGTTCCAATTCTCTCCATCAATCTCCTCTCTATATACCATATTACGCACTCAGGTACAAGCAAGCGAGTTGAGTTCACTTCATATTCAACGATAATTTCATAGATTGCGGATGGTTCTAGAGTTGTAGTTGGGGAGGTGGATCATCATTCCAAGTTGTATACATTTTATCATTTTGTTCCTAAATCTGATTCTGTTACTCTTATAACACATGCGAATGAAGAAAGTAGAGAAAAATCAAATGACAAGTTCGAGGAAGGCCCCTTGCATACACTCCAGGAGGAACCAGTTGCACCTTTTTCGCCTCTTCCAAAGGAAGATCTTCAAGATGATTTTACACATTCTTCGGATCAGATTTCAGAATCTAATTTAGAAGAGAATCAACAACCTATTTCAGATCCAAATTGCAAGTTAGGGAGGACACACAATACTTTACAGGAAACTAGTGAGCTGGTGGGAGAAATTGCCAATTCAAAAACACCTAGTTATCAGTTTTTTGGTACTCCACAAGCACTCCTTGTTATTGTAAGAATGTACAATGTTCAACCAGTAGGAAAGGGCTTCTCATACGATGGGACAAGATGGATCCAAGGACATATACATGATGGGGTTGTTGATCTGCAACACCATCCTTCTTCATAGCAATTGCTTAGTAGTATGCATTATATTTTGAGGGGGGGGGGGGTTCTTCCCATTGCGTTTTCCCTTTTTACCTCACCTTTGTCATATTATGTTTTGCATAAGTTGTTTATAATGAGTACCTAACATCGCTGAAAATTGTTGGGACTCATACATCATGCCTACTCCTAGGTTGTGATTCAGGGGGGGTGTTGGAGTACATGCACAACATTCCACTTTTCAAGGGCCATCCATGTCTATTTTTATCCATTCCTAAATTTAGGGGGTTGCCTATTTTTAGCAGTGCTATTTATAACAAGTCTAACATATGACATTGATGACAACTAATGTGCATTAGATGTGCATAACTTAACCCCTTAGGGAGCACACATTTCATTTATTATTAATGGAGTCAACTTATCATTTACCGTCATTTACCACTTAGTGACTCGTGGTATTGACCCATGGTATTGATTAGTTAAGAATTGACTAAATCTAATTAGTGCATGCAAAAAGAACCCCAACCTTATGTGCATTGTGTTTTCTCAACGATTTTCTCCCCAGAGAGTCTATATATTGTACTCATGTCAAGCATTAATATACAAGATAAATTTGAATTGGTTCTTCAACAATATTTTATTTCCGAGTGTTATTTCATTCTTTCTTCTCTCTCTTTCTTGCAATTTTTCTAGTATATTTTTTTTCTTGCAACTAGATCCTGACTTGTGCTTAAAATCCTACACTCTACTCAAGATCGATGATTTTTTAGACCAGTTGCAACATGCCAAGTACTTCACCAAGTTTGATCTCAAATCAGAATACCACCAAGTACGTGTCAAAGAAGAAGACACTTGGAAAATTGTCTTCAAGACAAGGCAAATTTTGTATGAATGGTTGGTCATGCCATTTAGTTTATGTAATGAACTAGCTACATTTATGAGACTGATGAACGATGTGTTGCGTCCATATTTAGATTCATTTGTTATAGTGTATTTGGATGATATATTGGTTTATAGCTCTACTTAGGAGGAGCTCATGTCACCTATCATGCAAGTGTTAGAGACTCTGAAAAGACACATGTTGTTGACCAACCTCAAGAAATGTGAGTTTGCTCAGCAATCATTGGTGTATTTAGGGTATATGATTCGCTCAAGATAGATCCCAAAAAGATGGAGGCCATCATAAAACAACCAATTTCTACTAATTTCACTAAATTTAGGAGCTTTGTTGGGGAAACACAGTACATACGAAATTTCATAGCATCCTTTTTAGCAAAAGTTGTTGTTGGAGATATTTCACACTCACACCCACGTTTTCCTAAGTTTACTAGTCTAATGTTGATGGAAACATCCATAGATGATAATATTCTCCTATATGAGAATATTCCCTACTAAAATAGGGTGCCATACCCTCTTCAGTCTTGTCTCAGTCACACTTCAGTTAGACTAGTTGGTCTTGACTCAGTTACACTTCAATTAAACTAGTGGAGTAGATCCATGCATGGAAACCTCAGTTTTATCACATGCATGAATCCAGGAGGGCGCATATCATGTGCATGCATGTGTTTCTCTCCACTCCACTCATGTCATTCAATTAACTAATGATTGCATGGCAATTTAACTAGGTCTAGGTGGCAGTTCACTCTGGTTTCTGTCGGTGAGTGTCTAGATCTCTCTAGATCACTACTATGGTGCATTAGTTACTCATGTAGCCTACATCTATTGTAAAATTTTCACTCTTTGAGTGTGGAAATA
>ML876345.1:0-13056 GCA_009831015.1 Picea engelmannii
TTCACATGTTTTTTTAAATTTGACAATGAAAAAAAAAATACTTATAAAATTATTGTCAAGGTAAAAGACTTAATATTGTTATGATATATTTTTGAAACTTTATATTTTTTAATAGTTTTAAAGTTATGTAATTGTCTTTGACCCTCTGTGCTCAGGAATTCTCCGTGAAGTGATCGATTCAGGTTTGTTAGTGGGATGAAGGTTGTATTGTTCCCTCACAACCACTATGGACCCCATCGGGAAGTTTAACTACATTTCACATTTACCGACGGAATGTCGTTTTCTTCACTTTACCCCACGTGATTTGTTTAGCCCATAGAATCCCTTTATTAGTCCCTGTCGTAGGCGTAGAGGGACTATAGCGATCGATAAATCGTTGACTTCATATTAGTCTATCCTTTGACCACAAATATCTCCATATTATCTATTGTTGGAACCAGGGAACTGAAAACATTGATTTTTATATAAAAAAAGGTACTATATTTGTCATGATATGATTGGACAAGGGATTGGAGGTCTTATTGTCAGCTTCGCTATTCCCAATGTTATATATGTTGGCATATCCAAAGTATTTGATCATATATGGTCTTTTTTGAATCATATATTTTGTTATGCATTCGTCGATGGTGGATTAATGCTAGCATTAATTCGAATGTTTGGTTTAGCATTTTATGCTAGGTAAATTTATGGCAATGTTTGATATGGTGGCATATCCAAAGTTTGACTTTCCAAAACATTCTGTGGTGTTCGAACTATTGTTACAAAAAATATAATTTTTCTTTTTGGGATACGTCAGAGTCCTGCCACATTGAATTTTTTTCTTAAATGTTTACAGTGCATTTCTGACAGACTTAAATGTTTACCTAACATGCTTGGTAGTGTTGAATGGTTACTTAATAGGCTTGTTACAAGATATTTTCTTCTGTTTTTAAAATTTTTATGCTCCAGCGGCGTTGCTGGTTCGATGGTCCATGCTTGCTTTTTGCATGCCACCGATTTCTTATTTGCATGTTGTCATTGTTCTTGCTTGCCTGTTCGTGTTGTTGCAGTTTGGACGTTTGGGTTTCTACAATCGCGATTGGAACAACATCGTTCCTGGGGGGTGGTTGTTGCTTGCTTCTTTCTTCGTTGTATGTTGTTTATTGTTGCTTGATTCGACTTTGCAGGGTACCGGTCCTGCGCCTGCAGTTGGGCCTTTTAGTGCTTCTCAGCTGGGTTCTTGTTTGGCTAGGGTTTGCAAATGTTGGGATGCTGCATCTGTGGTTGGATCTTTGGTCACATTTTGTTTTGCACTGCAGTTTGCATAGAATACTATTAAGATAAAATAACAGACTAAAGAATTGCAAGCGATGTAAATTGCATCTGTTACGCGTTGAAGCAAAGTTTGTTGGCCTCAAAATATATTTCATGGTTGCCGATGCTTTTGACATGGATTATGTGTTACTATGGTTTTATAGTTATGACAATGGCTTTTGTTGTGTGGGAGATATAGTTGTTCTCTCCCTTTTACTTTCCTATTGTAAACTGCGTTTGACTCTAGTTTTTCGCGTTTATGTCGTCATTCTGAGCGACCGCCGTTCGGTTGCATAGTTGGCCACTTTTATGGACGCGGCTTCGCGAATAGGTTCTATCGGACTATGACAGGTCGTGTTCGGTGTATACATTAGCTTTCCCGAATTAGTTTTCTTTAAAATAATCCTAGGCAAAAGAGAATGCAATTTATGAAATTATAGGTTTCCTGGACCGCGGAGCCGTCATCCCATACTTAGTCAGTTTTTGCATTGCGGGTTGACGGGGTAGGCGGCTAAAAATTGACAATCGGAGAGTTCCGCGATATACAAATTGACAATCGGTCAACAACGAGAGTTTTGCGATCATTCCGACTGACTGCAGTTGGGTTCCATACTTAGCCAGTATTATGGACGTGCCTTCACGGATAGGTTGTATCGAACTATGGTGTATACATTAACATTTTTGAATTAGTTTTCTTTAACAGTAGGGCTCCTGGACAAAAAAACATTGAAATTTATCAAATTATAGGTTTCTTGGACAACATAGATTAAACATAGGAAATATGTAATTTTATAGAGTAGATATATACAGCCTGCACAGAGCCGTCATCCCATACTTAATCAGTTTTTGCATCGTGTGTTGTCAGGGTAGGCGGCTGAAAATTGACAATCAAAGACTTCGGCGATATAGAAATTAACAATCGGACTTGTGGACTATTTGAATTTGAAGGCCATAATGTCCAAAAGAGTTAACATTGTCGAAATAGTTTACTTTACGTGCGTTTTACATACCCTGGTGGACAAACACACACACAAAAAAAATAGTGAGCATTTTTTGGATGGCGGGCTCTAGGTTCGGTCCCTGTTGTTCCGTGTCCAAAAAAGTTAACTTTGGCGATATAGAAATTGACAATCGGACTTGCAGACTATTTGAATTTGAAGGCCATAATGTCCAAAAGAGTTAACATTGTCGAAATAGTTTACTTTACATGCGTTTTACATACCCTGGTGGACAAAAAACACAAAAATAAATAGTGAGCATTTTTTGGATGGCGGGTTCTTGGGATGGCGGGCTCTAGGTTCGGTCCCTGTTGTTCTGTGTCCTACAAATAGCACAGACAGTTCCGCGATATAAAAAATGAAAATCGGGCTTGCGCACTATTTGAATTTCAAGGGCTCCTGCAAAACAACTATCATTCTCGAATTACTTTTCTTTGCGTACGTTTTACATATGCTCGTGAACAAAAACATAACAATAGTAGTAACGTCTGTTACATAGGGCTCCATCCCCGCTACCTTATGTGCTTCCCAATACACATTAAATATGTTCTAAAAAGTTAGAACCGAGCAGACATGTTCGAAAAGATGGGCTTTAATAACTGGAAAGCTCGAGGACATATCCAATTAAAATGAATAGACAAACAAATATTATGGGATCTGGTAATTTGTTTTTGCCTGCATTTTAAATTTGCGAAATTATTAAAAAAAAATTTCCCTTGTGCAGTTTTAGTTTTCTTCAAAGCTTCAGCATAGTTCACGAACGTGTCGGCGACAGAGACCTTGATGTCATGTCCCTCTCTAATATTGTGCATTTCGAAATGATGGGATTTAATAACTGGAGGACATCTCCCATTAAAATGAATAGACAGACGAATATTATGGGATCTAGTAATTTCTTTTTTCCTGCATTTTGAATTTGCGAAATACTTTTTATTTTATTTTTTGCTTGTGCAGTTTTAGTTTTCTTAAAAGCTTCGGCAAAGTTCACAAACATGTCACCCATAGAGGCCTTGACGTCATGTCCCTCTTTAATATTGTGCATATCTTAGATGTCAGATTTCAGAATCTGCTCCGATATGGGAATTTTAATACGTGTTGGTAGTCACTATTGAGCATACATATTAAAAAAGAGTGGCATTAATAAGTGAAAATATCGAGAACATCTATCATTAAAACGAATCAACACAAAATCTACGGCAGACCATCCAACCTTGCTTTTAAATACTTATTGCCATTTCTCTCTATGATCAAAGAGTTGCGCTTTAGGGTGCCGTCGTTCTAATGTTCCTGGTCATGCACATGTAAGACAACTTAGAGATGCGATTGACGAGCAAATGAAAGAATAAAGAATAGTTTTATGTGACATGAGCTTTGAGTAAAAACAAAACTTTGTTATACAAAGAGAAACTCAGAGAGGACGGAAAAAATAGAACAAGTATGTTCTGGTTGGTGTTCTCCCTGTGTTCGATGCTTTGGTTCGTTGAAAATGTTGGCTGGAGATTTGTTGGTTGAACTTCTTTGTTTTATTGCTGGGAATTGTCATGGATTTTGAGGTCGGGTGCAAAATAGTTCTTCGTTTAAGTATATAGCTTATTTCAACAACACAGATTTGGCAACCGTATTGAGTTGTATAAATTGCACAAGTATTTGTCTACCTTGGAGGCGATTAGCAGAAACTGTATGGGTGGATAAAATGACATATTGTCACTGCAAAAGCTTTTATTTCATAGTATGATGACCTGCATGTGGGTCTGGTAGCCGACTTGACAGAAAGCTATGTTCTTTGTGAAAGTTTGTTCGGTTTCCTCTGGATGTAGTTGCAGACTCTACATATTTGCCATCACCTCTAAACATTCCAGACCTTTCTATGGGCCGCCATATCTCCATGGATATGAAGAAAGATATATTATGATGCCATCTGCAACAATTAATACACTTGCCAGACCTGTTCTGGTGCATTATGTAGCATTTGATGCACTTGCCACACCTCTACTGCCCGAAGAAGTTATGTACCTCAACATAGTTGCTTTTTGCATCTGGGTTGGACGTTCCTTCCAATTTACTGTAATAAAGCAAAGAAGTTCCACATACAAATCCTCAGGCAGGCTTCTCAACCAAACAAACGATCGAATATAGGGAGAATACCAGTCACTACATACTTGAATTATTTTTCGTTTCTTTACCTGTTATGACATAGAACGACTCCTTCCACATTGAAATCGGCCTGAATGGCATTTGTAAGTTGTCTCGAATGTCAAGGGTCAAGAACATTGCAAGCAAAGCACCTTAAACCCCAACTTTTCGACAACAGAGGGAAATTAATACTTGACAAAGAATGGAATGTTGAATAAACAGGCATTGCAAGCAGGCCATATCTGGAAGAGAGAAGATATTCAAAAAAGTGGAATAGATGTACTTGGCAGCATTGATTAAGTACAAAACTGTGAAGAAGCTTCATCAATGTACATATTTTAAATTGGTCGATGGCAGGTGAAATCACAATCGTTGTCGAAAATAGCCTCGGTTGTATTTTGTAACCCACCTTATTTGAATATAGAATAATTTTGGTTTATTTTTTAACAGTATTTTCCAATTTCTGGTATTTGTTTTAATTGTGTTTTCTACCTTCCTCCCCTGTGTGGTTAAACATGAAACACGAGGTTTTGTTTCTGCTAACCAATACTTCAATCTAAATAAAACTTGGTCTATTATTTGTTTACATTTTACATGTAAGAATAACTTTTCATAGGCCATACTTATGTGGCGGCGGCCCTGTATTTAAAGAAAGAAATTGGAGGACCCATCCTACTCCCATTCTTTGGGTTCCGTGAATAGAATTAATAATGAGTAACGACAAGGCGGCTGAATTGTTGACGCAATGTTCCTGTGAAGTTTGTTGGATATATTGCAGCTTCTTCTATTTGATAATATCCGTGCATATACACTAATATCAGTAGTATTGGAATAAATACAAAAAAAACTTCCTCTTCGGCAAAGCTTAGGCAATTATGTTTGGGTTTGTGGTATTAAACAACTATGTCCTTTGTTCCGTCATATACATCTTCCAACCTAAGAACTTCCGTAATCTGCAATTTATGCTTTAATTACTTAAAAGTCACACCAAATTTTGATTGCATTTAATTTAACTTAGATATTGATGTTTATGGAGAGTCGGCATTTGTTGATCTCATTGCAACGAAGACAAGATGAATAGATGATAAGGAGTTTATGTCGTTAAGACCACAATGCAAATCCATGTTTCTTGTTGCGCTATGTACATGTTGTAGTCAAAAATTTTGAGGTTCTAGTGAAATTTGCAAGCCGAAAAGCATCTTGCAGATTGGGAGATCATTTACATTTAAAACAACCAATCCATTAATATATATTACTATGAATACTATTCAAATAAATATGAAAACTTTGTTCATTGATAGATGCTAGTATGAAAAATATTGAAATAGATATCATAACTTTGTCTTGGCCAATACTTGCCCAGTTATCTGAGCCCCAGGCCCCGGGTTTGCGGTACCCAACACCTATGTCCCCTGTTTCATCATATACATGTTGCAGCGAAACAACGTCAATGATTTGTTCCTTTCCATAGTTGGCCAATTTTATGCCCGCCGCTTGCGAACCCAACTGCTTATCGTTCCACAATATACATCTTGCACTGAAAAGATCCGTGATCTACAATTTCACCGCGGGTTCCTCGTACACATTGAATTCTTTCAAAGTATATGATGCTGCTTTCCATCCCTAGCAACTTCGTATCCTTCCTGATATACATCAACAATGCTCTTTATAGTGACAAGTGGACAAAGTGGTACGAAAGATACCTCCGTCATCTGCAATTCATGCTTTAACATCTTCATATATATATCCTCACACGATGGATCCAACCGAGTGTTGTTCCTTTCCATTCTTAGCCAATTTTATGCCCGCCGCTACGGGGCCGGCGCTTGCGAACCCTGATGTTCTTCTGCAAGATACTTAGTTCTTTTTCCCTTCTCTTTTTCTCGTATATTATCTACAATTCCACTGCCAACACCTCTGTCTTTTTTCCCTTATTTTCTTCCCATGTATTATGGGACTATAAAATATGGACATGATATTCTATAAAGCATGCACAAATTTCGCATTCCATACCTAGTGACATTTTCGATCGCGGGTTCTCGGGCGCACAGGCGAGCTCAAAAATGGGGCTCCATTGTTCCATAGCCTACAAATAGCACCCAGAATTTCGCGATATACAAACTGACAAGCAAATCTACGGACTGGCTGAGTCAACATTGCACTTCTATTGTTCCGTGTCCTCTAAACAACACTCCCAATTCCGCGATATAGAAATTGACACACGGAATGCAGAAATGGCGGAGTGCAGATTGCCATTGTTTATGCATGTCAATTCCTATGAAGTATCTAAAAGTATCTAAAAATGCATTTAGAATACTAAATTAGCACTTATTAGTGACAACTGGACACAAAGGTACGAAACAGTTGGAATTGCAGTCTCAACAATATACAAATTGACTACCGGACATCGTCCGCTCTTTCGTCTTACAGATTATGCATTCAAATGTTCGGAGCAATACAATTAGAAGGTTCGGGCCTCGCCTCCTCTGCGGATACCTTCTCAGCCTGTTTTGGATCCTCCTTTTGGCGGGTTCACGAAATATGCAACTCCAACATTGGCGGGTTGGCATATCTTTATTTCCATCTATACAATCAGACGACAAATCTGATCGACCATTGTTGCTTTTGATACTTGGCAAATTTTATGTTCACGGTTGTTGCGTTGGGATCAATTTCAGTTCCATCTATATCCTCGCATGGAGAATTGAACCGACAGTTGTTCCTTTTCATACCTACCGACATTTTTGATCACGGGTTCTCGGGCGAGCGAGCTCAAAATTGGCCCTCCATTGTTGCGTGTGTTACAAATAGCACCCAAAATTCCGCGATATACAAATTGAGAAGCGGAGCTGCGGACTGGATGACTCGACATTGCACTTCTATTGTTCCGTGTCCTCCAAATAGTCCTTCAAGTTTCGCGATATACAAATTCACACACGGAATGCAAAGATGGCGGGGTGGAGATTGCCATTGTCTACAGATATTAATCCCTATGAAGTATTTAACATAATCTAAAATATTATTTTCAATACTAAATTACCTCTTAGTACTGACAACTGGACATAGGTGTGGGTTCCGACATCATCCGCTCTTCCGTGTTACAAATTATGCATTCAAATTATTTACTCCGGTCCTCTGCAATATATAAATTGACTACCGGGTTCACATCTTGTATTCAAAATTTCCCTGATCTACAATTCCACCAACGAATCCTTTCTCCTTTTTCCCTTTTCTTCTTCCCTTGCATTATGGCACTCATTATCTCCATGTATATAATCACACCTTAGGCAATTTTATGTCCACGGTTGTTGGGTTGGAAATCTACAATTCTATCGCGTGCTCCTCAAACTCGCAAGCTTCATTGTACCACGGTTGACAAATGTGCTTCCTAATATACATTTGCTATGCTCTTACTAATGACTCTTACAAGTGACAGTTGCACACAACAATACGAAACAATTCACATGCAACCATTCGCAACCTAGAAATTGACTATCAGGTTCCAACATCGTCCCCTCTTCCGTGTTACAGATTGTGCATTCAAATGTTCTGAATAATACAATTTGACATCCGAACCTCTGACCCTATTTTGGATCCTCCTGTTCACAGATTCACAAAATCTCAAATTCTTAGTCAGTGTTTCAAGTTAGCGCATTCGAAGTCTGCTACTTCTTCTTCCCTGATATGCATATTGCACTCAAAATTTCCGTGATTTACATTTCCATCACAGACTCGTTGGTCCTTTTTCCCTTTTCTTCTTCCCTTGTATTATCGCTTTGTGGTTATATACATAGTCGCCTTTCTATAAACACGGGTTCCAGTGTTGGTGGGTTGAGATATCTTTATCTCCATCTATATAATCACACGACTCCTCCAACCGACCACTATTGCTCTCCATACTTATCCAATTTTATCGCCACAGTTGGCGGGTTCCGCGTACTGCAATCAAAAAGTTCTGAGACATACAATTTGACCCTGGCGCCCTCACCTTCAACAATTGTACCTTGCAACCCTATTTTGTAGCGTTTTTTTTTCCCTACCTGCGACCTCCATACTTTCTTGCTATGCAATTAGAAACCTTTGATGCTAATAGGTCACCATGCAGAAACTGTCAACATTGTCATTAATGGGCAAAAAACTCGAGGAGATATCCCATTATTACACATTAAACCAAGATGTGCGGAAACTTATTTTGTCCCTTCCGATTGTTCATCTCCAACACACGTCGTCATGTTGGGCCGCTCAAGAAATCTGCAATTCTTAATCGCTCATTGCAATATCCACCATGTTCACATTTCTATATATGCAATTAGTAGTGTTTAATGTTAACAATGCATCATGCAACAGTCGTCCAGATTGTCATTAATCAACGAAATTCTTGAGGACATCTCCCATTCACATGCTTTCACATGCTTTCGACCAAAATTTGCGCAGGGTTATATTAGCCCTTCCAACCTTTCATTTCATTCATCGTTTGGAACAAATAAATGTCTTTGTAGACCTATGGCAGCGGGTTGAAAACAGTTTTGTGGAGATACAGTAAATATGTTCACAGAAGAGGACCAAAGATTCCAGTGGCCTAGGGCATACTTTTACTATTCATCTCGTTCTGCCTAAAACGAAGTGATTTGGACATCCAGAATCGCTCGTGCAGGCTACGTCCCTGAGGTTTTTGATTGTAAGGAGGTGGTCTCTTGGTGCACCGAAAAATATATTCCAAGCCAAAGAATTATTCCACTGCGCGACCATTCGCCTGTTTCTTTGTCACCTCAGATCTTCCGCGAGATGTTGAAATTGCCGAAACCAACATTAACGTTCAGAGGACAACACTGCAAGCAGTTTCTAGAAAAACATCATAATGGGTTGGACATCTTAGCCGACTTTCTCGAAGACCCGACAACAATTCTTGAAGATATCAGAAGGCTCTAAGTAAGTTCCTTTAGAAATCCATTCCGGGAAATTGCTTGGCTATTTACAAGAATAATGGGACAGGCATCCACAACAAGCATTTCCCATATAATTATTTATATTTTGTATTTCACAGTCAAGGAACAATACATTTTCGATTCGGGAAAGCTAATCTCCATTGAACTATGTTCCCAATTGTCACAATTCAAAGAATCGAATAAATTTTATATGTCATCCTACTTGATTTTCGCATTGCTGCCGATTTCCAAAACTTTCTCTTTCCAATAAAATAAACTATGGATTCGACCCAGTAACATTCTGGCACGACACCCTGTGGAGAGCATCTCCCATTGTTTTTATCAAATTTTAATGGCTTTGTCTCAATTTTCAAAGATTTTTTGTTAAGAAAGGATGCTCTGCGGATGCCTGGCCACGTAAGCAAGTTTTTGAACAAGAAGGGCACACTTGAGCAAAAGGAAAATCACAGTCTCCTCATGGTCTTTGGCTCTAAGGAAAATCCTGCCTTCCTTCCATGCCACATCACGAACAAGATGTTTGTTGTAGAAATAGCAAGGCAATACAACCACTGGTTGCATTTTTTCCATGACAAGAAAAAAAAACAGTTCATTCCTCTGCCCTAGAAAGTCGGAGACTTCGTGTGCAGAAACATCAACAAGATTGATGAGTTTTCCGCCCATTTCAAGAAATTGAACCTAACGTACGCTGAAAGGATAAAAGGGTTTGACCCTAATGGCATTTTTGGAGAACATTTACTGGGTGTTGGATTTAACACCTCTTTTATCCATAGACACCTGACCCAAGACAGGGATAGTGTCGACAACAATCCTACTTCTGCCCATTGCGACGCAGAGACATTACAAAGCGCAACTGAATTCTACAGACAAAATGGTAAAGTATCTGGTGAGAAGAGTAACCAGTCCCCCGCCAGCACTCCCAAGAGCATGACACCATGGAGCGTTGCTTCGACGGTCCATCCCAGTAAGAAAGCAACCCAAAAATCTTTGAACGGAGGAGGAGATAAGAACCCTCCTCGCATAAATATTGATAGTTCTCAGAAAGTTCCATTGATGAAGAAGAGAAAAAACAATGCAAGCCACGCGGAGGAACCCGAAATTGAGAGTGGAAAACTGCAAATTGAAATTGAAGCTGAGCAGATGCAAAAAAATTGGGTCGTCCGCGGTGGACATATCTGAAACTGAATTTTTTGACATAGATGAATCCTTCATAATCCAGAGCGCTATTTTTTACAGCTAATCTAAAAGTATGGTCATTGAAAAGAGAGATGTAACAAACAGGAAAGGCAAATCTTGAACAAAGATTTACTTTAGCCAAATGACCCAGTCCAAAATCTGCTCATTTCACTAGGTAACTGGTGACGTTCTTCGCAATTCCATTGGAGGAATGGAGATGGATTATGCCAATCTGAAACATCGCCTCAACGAATTTGAACAGGATTTCATTGCAACACCAGAATTTGCCAGTCCTTTGGAAAAAAATGTGCCTTCTACCACTGCAGCGAAGATGAAAGTATCCTCTACCCTCCTTAAATGCTCCAAAGCCCTTGTAGAGAACAACATCAACAAAATAATGCAGCTAGTTACTGAAGCCTAGGAAACATCACAAAATTTAGTTTCCTTCGAAAAGAAAGCCAATGATTTGCTTGAACATTTGGAGGCAAATTTAAAAAATGAACATCTTTTTTGTCATCAGGTGTTGGACCCTTTTGCCAACTATGCCCTAAACACATCGAAACTAAAAAGAAGACAAGAGAAACTCCCCTCCCCAAAGCGCACCAAAAAAGTAAAAGCATGCTGGCAAAAAAAAATTGAGAACCTGCACCTCATTGTTAAATCATGTAAACAAGTCATATCAGAAAAGGAAAATTTATTCACAAGCCTGCTCCAGATGGGCTTAGCTGGAACTACCAACGAGGTTCAAGATCCAAACTTAATTCTCAAATTCGTGTCAGTCACCAAAGAAGCGTTCCAGGAACAAGTTGATATTTTAAAGGGGTTGTCTTTCGAAAAGTTTTACGGCATACTTGAACATCGTCTAGATGAGCACGAGTGTTGGGTACTGGACTATGCCTCACACAATGAAGAAATTGAGCAGAGTCTGCATAGTATTTCAATGGATCTAAGGAAATTAGGAAATGACCTTTACGACATAGAGATTCGGGATGAAATTAACACAGCCCCCATGAAAAGTTGCATCGAAGAATGGTTCCAACTCAAAATGGAAAGCCTCGTCCAGGAAGGGCAACAACCGATCAACATGAGTCCATTGCCCATCAATGACAGAAACAAAAACGCATCGACTTCATAGTAAGTCTATACTGCCATCTTGTTTTGTTTATCATTCCATTTTAAGTCTATGTTGTCATCTTCTTTTCTTTATCAATCCACTTATGTCCTCTTTAAATAGAAAACTGTAACCAAAGACTCATAAGTTCCAATTTCTTGTTTTTAGGTCTTCCTCTCTACCATCACACACTTCTTTTGACGTTCCTAATTCTTGTACTTATTTCTTTTTATGGTCCGCGAGAGCCCCAATCCCAATCTATATGACAAATGCATTTAAATTTCCACAAACATGTAACAAACATTATTAATTTTTGTTAAATTTCAAAGAAAACTGATTCGAAAATGTCTTTATTGTATACTAAACTTTGGGTTTCCAGGAACCTTCTTGTTTGTTCCAAAGAAAACTAATTCAGATATGCTACATTTCTTGTCTCCTATTGTCTGCTAATTTTTGGGTCTTCAACGACGTTGATGGTTTAAATGTTGATGTAATTTTTCGATACATGTAACAACCATTATTTATTTTATAACAAGTTTCTATAGTTCGCAAGCCCGCTTCTCAATTTGTATACCGTGAAACTGTTGATGGTTTTTGTAGGGCACGGAACAACATAGGCCCTTGAAACCGCTAGCCTGACAACCCGCGATCCAAAGACTCGCTAATTATGGAATGAGCAGTCCATCCATGCTCTATAAAACATGTGCAAAGAAAACTAATTCGACAATGCTATATCTTTTTTTTCCAAAAAAAAGCCTTAGTTTTAAAGCAAAGTAATTCAGTGCAACGGATGTTATTACTATTCTATTATATAACATACATTATTAATTTCTGGTAAATTTCTATAGTCCCCAACTACGCCTCTCATTTTGTATATCGCGGAACAGTCGGTGCTATTTGTAGACCAAGGAACATCAGACACCCAATTTCCAGCGTGCTAGCCTGAGAACCCACGATACAAAAACTGCCTACGTATGCAATGAGGGCTACAAATTTCGTATCTATAAAACTAAAAATCTACTTTATACAAATGCATATTTCATATGTATAATTTATTTACTAAATATCTACTTTATACAAATACAATGTTCGTATGTATAATTTATTTACTAAATATCTACTTTATACAAATACATATTGCGTATGTATAATTTATTTATTTATGATCACTTTCTATGTCCTAGTTTTAAAAATAACCAATTCGGTAATGCTAAATTTTTTGTGTCCAACAACCATTCAAACATTGATATTTTTTTATGTTTTTTCAAGAAGAACTAATTCGGGAATACTATGTTCTGCACGCAAACCACATGTATTTCAACTTTCTAGCCACCTGCCTGTACTAGGTCACATTTACTCCCATACCAACCTGGCAGGGACTACGCTGCCATGCAACACTTGT
>WSFP011466184.1:0-18329 GCA_009831015.1 Picea engelmannii
AGTTGCATTGTTTCTAATCGGTCTCTGTGATTTTCTTAGCACTGAACGACTTGGAATTGGAGGATCCAGTCAAGTCCCCCTTTCAGTTTCTCGAAGCCCTGAACCAAGAGGATCTTGCATTCAGAGTTTTTCTTCTACAAACTGCTGAAAGGCCTGTTGCCTGAGCTAGTTTGCTCACTCTTCTTACCAAGTCTTCCACCTGCTCATCTTTTAATCAACTCACTGGCTGAAGTTAGATCAAGACCTCCTTTGTTCCTTACATACCAGACCCAGTCCCTAAGTTAGAGTGATATCTTCCCGAGTCTCTACCCATTTGATCACCGATTAAAAATTATCGTGACATAAAACTGATGGGAGTTGGGCTCTGCTCCTGCAAGCAATCCAGGAGTGACTTCTGACGCTAACATATACCTACTTAAGTAATGGAAAGGAGTACTCTGTCTCGAGTATCATTGTGAAAATTTCTGTTTATTATGTCTGAGGAACCTCTGTCATATTGAACATTATGTCTCTATGAAACTAGCTATTGGAAACCATGTATATCTGTGTAAACAATTGATGTTGCAGAGCTTAGAGTTTGTTTGCAAGATAATTGAAGCCTTGGTGAGAGAGCAATGAATATTGAGTGGGATCATGAATGGGATTCAAGAGATCATTGATCACTATAAAGGATCGATGATCTAATCGTTGCTGCAACAATGTAATTTGAAGGAAGCTACAGGAACCATCAGATCATTCCACCGGTGAATAATAATCGTTAGATCAGGGTTAATAAGGTTTAAGCCTAGGATTGAGTGGGAGCCATCCAGTCAGTGGTAGATCAAATTTGAGTCATCGATTTGATCGGGATAATGATTTGCACAACAAAGACATCAGACTCTCTATCCAGAGACATGATCGACAGAGGAGACTGATAACGTGCAGTAAAGTTTCACGAAGATTAATTCAAATGGAGTGTTGCACTATCGATCTGGACCGTCCATTTTTTTGGTAACGCGTTAGCTCAGGATTAACGTGCGCAAATAGAAAAGTGTTAATGCGCCACTTTGTTGATTCACGTGGACCGTCAATATTAATCGTTGATTAAAAAAAAACTATTGATTCTACACAAGGATAAAAGCAATAGACTAAACCTTTTTTTTATTGATACAAAGTCATAACCCTCGATTGTATGAATGATTGGCATCAAGAGAGCTAGCGCTAAAGGTTATGTGCTTGGTTATGATAGTTGGTCATATAGTGAAGGCACCAAGAGGAAGCACTACATGAAAGGACACTCAAGAGGATAAGCGCTTGATCATAGCCATTGATCACATGGTTGAAGGATAAGAGCTCTGGTTTAGAGCTGTTATATATACAACAAACACCTTTTTAGGTTGGGTTATGGTTCTAGCCATTCTTGAAGAGGAATTAGGTAAGCACTTAAGTGCTTAACCTGTTACATGCTTTTAGATAGATCCTTGAACACCCCATTGTGGGTTTAATGAGCAACATATCCACTTTAAGCTGCCATACTGTGGGAAAGACATGGTAGGTCGCTATCAAGTGGTATTAGAGCATGTAGTGCTCTTTGAAATTGGAGAAGGTAATGAGAGAAAACTAAATTGTTCATCTGAATGATTGCATATATTGGTGCAGTGAAATCAACAAGAAATTGACAGAGCATGATTGAGCTCTTGGGGAAAGAGAAAGAACATTGATGTTCTTTAAGGCTATAAAGACAAGTCTCCTACTTTTAAAGGAGATCAAAGGAGAAGTTGCAGGATATTTTAGAGAGATGGTATGCACTTAAAAGAGAAATTTATTTTGAATTATTTATGAGCAAGTCAGATTTTGAGTACAACTGATGCAAATATATTGTATAAAGGAGCTCACATTTAGTTAAATCTTACAGGACAGAGCAGATGAATTGATTAAGAGGAATGAATCAAAATTGGTCAATATCATGAGGATATATTTAAGATATCAATTTAATACGTTTGAATTAACTTTGGTTGTGTTTGCAGGTTAGAGGGACAAGGAAAGGATTTGATAAAAACTATGACAATTAGGAGATCTGTGACATAGAAAAATTGAGTTCTTGAATGAGGAAGAGCATGTGTGAGATCTTGGAGGAGAAGTGTGGCAATAACCTTAAATAATTCCAGTTGAGGTTGGATGAAGAGGAAAAGTGAATGTTCTCAAGAGAAGAAGTGGAAATTGCAAAAGCCAAGAAAAGCAAGGAGTGCTCAGAGGAGGTTCTAAGAGAGAGAGAGCCAAAAGAATACAAGAAGACTAGGCTAAGGAGAAGCTTAGTAAGGTATTGGGTAACATGCTATGGAGATATCTTGTTACAATGGATTGAGTGCAGTCTACAAGTGGATAAGATAAAGTTCACAAGAGAAAGAGAATGGAGACAATGGATATTGATTGTCATTGCAAAGGTTCAAATGAAAGCAACAACAAAAGAAAAAAGGGGGCCAAGGAAAATTACATAAACAAGATGAATCAAGAGGAATATGAAAAAGATATGAGTGAGATGAGGGACAGGCTGATTATCATGAATATGTTGTTACAGAGGAAATTGAAAGAGAACCAAAGACAACGATGGAGGATGAAAAAGAGGGTCAAGTGGCCAGTAATGCAGTTATATGAAGAGAAGTTGAGGGAAAGATTGGAGAAGCTGAAGTAGAGAATGAATGCTTGGATGCAAAAGGAGAAACTCAGAGGAGATGAGTTCAAATAGATGCCATTGACTAAGGAGGAGGTTCACTATTGTGAGCCAGAGCAAGGAGACATCCTTGGAGAAGATGATGTTGAAAGGAGACCTATTGAGAGTCTTAGAGACTGTTTAGGGATTGAAGGTGAGAGACTTGCATGAAGTCTCATGAACTCTTTGGATATTTCAAATCAGCATGTGGATGTGCTGACAGAGGAAGCAAAGAAGGCTTGTCAACCTTATGTTTTTGCAACTGAAAATTTGTGTGTGATTGCAGGATTAGTAGGTGATGAATCATCTGAAGCTGTCATGAAAAAGGAAGAAAAATAAATGTATTTTTACATCCCCGAGAAAGAAAAGGATCAAAATTATGTTCTAAATATGGAGGATGAGGAAACATTGTCTCATAAGGACAACCAAGGGGAATATCATACACAATTTGTCAAAGAAAATGCTGACAGAAAGTTAGAGGGACTTGTTGTTGCAGAAACAAGGAGAAATTGACTCATGGAGATAGCCAAAAGGAAGATGGAGAGAAGCATTCTGATGCAATGTTTAAAAATTGGAATGCAGAGGTTGAACTGTTGGAAAGATTGTTGAGGAAATCTGAGTCTGAAAAAGAGGAAATTACAGCCAGGAAGCAAACATGTTCACAAGTACCTAATAGTCATATAAAAATTCTTTTAGAATCTGAGGAGGCATAGGTAAAATTTAATTTTCAATTTAAATTGAAGGATGAAGGCATAGAAGAGAATGATGAACATGAAAAGGCGATTAAAGAAACATATTATGAGTTATTTCTTAAAAATGAAAGGAGACCTCAAATTCTGTTAAGTTTTCAATGAGCTATGGCTCATGTATCCTCTTTAAATTTTATGTTTAACTATTACTTGAACCATAACTACTGTATCAAACCAAGATCACAAGAAGAATACCCCTACACAAGAACACAAGAAGTATCCAGGGAAACCCTTCTCAACAAGGGAATAAAACCCAACCAATCCTTTGCTATATTCCTCAAGAGAAATACCTCCCACACCATCACCAAACCTAGCACACAAGAGGGTGCTGTAATTCTCATAATTTCAGACCACAACTTCTAAAATCATGAGATGACACAATGATAAGTGTGTTTCCTCAATGGGGATTCACCTTTATTTATATAAGACTTGTCACATCAAATGATGTGTCTATTGGCACAATAAGGCCGACATAAATAACTCAAAATATAATTAATAGTTACCATATTAATTATATTTTATATTAATTGTCTTTTACATTAATTATCTTTTACATTAATTTTCTTTTACATTAAGGTGGGGCCGACTTGTACCCTTTACATGATCAATAAGGTTACAGGTAAGTATGACTCTTGAACAATATAACAAGGGATCTCATACACCCACTAGTGCTCAACCACTAGGGGCACATCCATAGGGATGTCCATATCTCTATCTCACTGTGTCTCACAAGAGAACCACGCTCACTAGTGCTCAACCACTAGGCACATTCACCTATGCTCATCCACAGGCACGCCCAACTGAACATATCTTCTTTCCCACTGCATTACACAGGAGAGTCATCATCTCAAATCTCTACTTAGAGGAGGCTAATACATCGCCTTCATCTCTGTCTCATAACGATGCACCCAACTCATGGGAATTCACACGTTCACCTTGTGCTCAGCCACAAGAACGTCCAGCTCAAAAGATCTCCTTTCTCACTACATTACATAGGAGAATCATCTATAGTTCTTCTCAACTCTCTGTAAGGAGGAGGTCATCACTACGTTCCAGTTCTGTCTCATATAGGAACCGCACACCCATCTTAGGGGCTCTCTCTCAGGTCTGTGTCCTGGAGGATGTCTCACATAGATGTAATCATCAACACTCCCTCTCAGCCAGGGAGGCATTCTCCATCAGGCCAAGTCTCACACAAAAGTATTCGAACTTCGTCCTAGCTATAATCATCAACACTCCCTCTCAACTAGGGAGGTAATCTCCACCAAGCTAGTTTCTCACAGAAGTACTCGAACTTCATATTAGAAATCGGTTTGGTGAAGATATCTGCAATATGCTCATGTGTAGGAAGATATTGCACGTGTACTGCTTTCCTCTGCAACATGTCTCTGAGATAATGATATTTTATCTCATTGTGTTTCATTTTATCATGAAACACATGGTTCTCAGAGAGCTTCGCACAAATCTGGTTATCACAAGTAATAATAGGATCCATCAGATGATCAAATAGATCTGTCATAAGCTACACTGCTTCACAGACTGCCACACTCAATGCAATATACTCTACTTCTGCAGTACTGATGACCACATAGCTTTGTTTCCTGCTGCACCAGGAAACCATGGTAAACTCCAAGGTAAAACAACAACTAGATGTGCTCTTCTGGTCCACTGTACTCTTTGCTCAATATGTATCGACATATCCCTACAAACTCAAGTTCACACTGGAGGCATATCTCAGGTCATATCCAATTGTGCCTCGTATGTATACTCAATACATGCTTTACTGTTATCCAGTGAGTCTGTCTCGGCTAACTCATGGATTGACTGAGCACATTCGCTGCATAGCATATATCAGGTCTGGTGTTAACCAGATACATCAATGATCGAGTCAGTTGTTGATACGCATGATGTGGATCAATCTCATTTGAATCATAATCATTTATTTTTTGTCAAATCCACCACCATCGGTGTAGACATGGATTTGCATTTTGTCATACTGAACTTCTTTAATATCCCCACTGTATAATTTCCTTGACTTAGAAAAAGTCTCAATGATCCTATGTCATACTTCTTGTCCCAAGAAGTAGTGCATCATACCCAGATCCTTCATCTCAAAATCAGAAGTCAAAGCTTGCTTGTAACAACATGACTTCTTGAATAAGTCATAAAAGTCAGGTTCTTGTCACAAAGAATGTAATAGTATAGGTTTGGATCAACAACACTCTTACTGAAACCCAAACGTCATTAAGAATCCATCGATCTGATGTGGTTTCCATCTCATGGATGGTAGTATAGATGGGAGTGCATTGGGCTACTGGATCAATATGTCTCTTCATAGTTCACTCCCTCTTCTTGTGAGAGTCCTCTGAATTCAAGTCTCATTTTTGTATTTCTCTACACTTCCATCAGTTGCATGTCTTTCTGCCTCTTGCATAGTTTGTTAAGCCCATACATGCCTTTTATGGTCTACTGCAAGGTTTATGGTAATATAAATGGAACAACTGGATCAACTGTATCAATGGCTATCTCCCTATGGACTGTTGAAGAGGAAGAAAATAATGACTCTCTTTATCAATTAGTTTTACTCATTCTGAGTCAAGTAACTCCCTCTAAAGTCTTGAAGGATAAGCATCTTCCTTTGTTGTTAACCTTCATGGAACAAGAAAACAAATGAAAGGAAACAAGACAACAAGATCTCCTAGTGGAGATTCATGATTACATCTTTAGAATCAAAACATTTTAAGGATTGTTGTCACTGTGACAACACCTACTTGTGATGTAGCAACCTTAGAAATGTAGGTTATAGACATGATAATTTAAAACAATCAAACATGGAGTCTTCACTTTCAGTATGTTGTTCTTTTGAATGAGACTTCTCCGGGTCCATGATTGCACCAAGGGATCCTTCCTCCTGCAAGTACCCTTATGATAATGATGCAAATAATATATATATATATATATATATATATATATATAGAAATGGCATTCCTTGCTTGTTTACCTTGTAGCCATCTGTACCATATAAATTTCAAATGAAGTCTGCATCAACCTTTACTGTTGTAACTAATATGAGAGTATCACATATTAGCAATTTTGTCCTTTTGTTGGTGATCCAATCTTAGCTTTATCAAGATCATGTCCACTGTTGACATTCAACGAAATTCCAAACACACTGTTGCAACTATCCTTTGCAACTCTTTCTGCTACTCAAAATATTTTCAACGTCAGTGATGTTTTCCCAATGTCAATTTATTTGGGCAACTATAGTTATTGTCATAGGTTGCAAACATAATGCTTAGACAAGAAGATCAACCAATTTTTCTAATGCAAATGTGACATATGTCTAACATGTGTGCCAATACTAGGTAGTCTAAAATATGACTGACATATGTCTGAAATGTTTAGAAGATTGTCAGTCACATTAGACTCATCATTCCCTGATTTAGCGATTTGACCGAGCTTGTTTTTTGGCACCATAAGTTATACCAATTTCTGGACTTGTCATTTTGAGACTCTCCACAATTAAGTACTAGACACATTTAACATAGTCAACGTTAGCCCTTATACTGCCCTTCAATTCACCCTTATAACTTCTTCAATTTTTTCCCTTTATCATAGTTTTAGATTTGTTGAATTTGAGCCTCATAACAGGCCCTGAAAACTACCCTTATCTCTGCCTTAAAACTTGTCCTAATGGTTGACAAGATTTGTTGAACTGTGACTGACTTTGATGATGAATAATGGCTGAGTATTAAGGTGTGATTTTTTCCCTTTAAATCCTCCTCTCTCAGCACAATGCTTTTCCCACATTCCTTGGCCTGCTACAAGAAGCTTACACAGTTCTTAGCATCCCACAATATGCCTGAAAAAGGAAAACAATACTCTTTTATTTCCCTTGGACTAAGGTAAAATTACACAGGATAGTAGCCTCATCATTAACTTCAGGAATCTGGATAGTCTCAGAATTTTGGGTTGCGACAGCCTTTGTTTTTACTCCAGAAGGGGTCTGAACCTTCTTCTTTTAGGCGTTTGCTGTTAGAATATTTCCGCTGTAGCTTTAGAGGAGCCTCATAACAGACCGAGTTCTTTATTGTGGCTACGGTTTAGGGTAGGCCATGCTCCTTAGACCTGTGACTACCTTATTCTAGCAACTGACCCTTCTTCTAGGTTCCAACCACTTCTCCCATACACTTTGGTTGTTGTTCAAGGGTTAAATTCACCACATAAATTTTAAAGAAAAGATCAGTCCCTCTTCATCTTCATCTTACCATAGAATCGGTAGACCTTAACTTCAATTTTAGTGCGAAATGGTCTTCTTCAAGCCTTCTCTGATACCATGTTAAGTTTTCAATGAGCTATGGACCATGTATCCTCTTAAAATTTTTTGTTTAACTATTACTTGGACCATAACTACTACAACAAACCAAGATCACACGAAGAATAACCATGCACAAGAACACAAGAAGTATCCTGGGAAACCCTTCTCAGCAAGGGAAGAAAACCCAACCAATCCTTTGCAATATTACTCAAGAGAAAGACTTCCCACACCATCACAAACCTAGCACACAAGAGGGTGATGTAATTCTCATAATTTCAGACCAGAACTTCTGAAATCATGAGATGACACAATGATAAGTGTGTTTCCTCAATGGGGATTCACCTTTATTTATATAAGACTTGTCACATCAAATGATGTGTCTATTGGAACAATAGGGCCGACATCAATAACTCAAAATATAATTAATAGTTACCATATTAATTATCTTTTACATTAAGGTGGGGCCGACCTGTGCCCTTTACATAATCAATAGGGTTACATGTAAGTCTGACTCTTGAACAATATAGCAAGGGATATCATACACCCAGTAGTGATCAAGCACTAGGGGAACATCGATAGGGATTTCCATATCTCCATGTCAATGTGTCTCACAATAAAACCACACTCACTAGTGCTCAACCAGTAGGATCACATTCACCTATGCTCATCCATAAGCATGTCCAGCTCAACAGATATTCTTTCCCATTTTATTACATAGGAGAGTCATCTGGAGTTCATCATCTCAACTCTATGCTCAGAGGAGGCTAATACATATTCTTCATCTCTGTCTCATAACGATGCACCCAACTCATGGGAATTCACACGTTCACCTTGTGCTCAACCACATGCACGTCCAAATCAACAGATCTCCTTTCTCACTACGTTACATAGGAGAATCATCTGGAGTTCTTCTCAACTCTCTGTAAGGAGGAGGTCATCACTACATTCCAGTTCTGTCTTAGATAGGAACTACACACCCATCTTAGGGGCTCTCTCTCAGGTCTATGTTTTGGAGGATGTCTCATGCAACTGTAATCATCAACAAATTCAACATTCCGAGTTAATGAATTTCGAGGCAAAGATTAAGTTTCTAGAGGAATGAATGGATAAATATACAAGTGATGAAAGCTGCAAAGGATTTCCAGGTCTAGAAGAGAAAATTGATGTGTCAATTAATAGTGGCACAAGTGGAAATTAGAGTAAGAATCTTGAATATATAATGCAACAACCAATGGATAGCAACAACAACAACAAAATGCAGCTACAAAACAACAAATTGTAGAGTATGTACCAACACAAGGATAAGATGGACATTGAGATTGAATAATTGAGGATGTTGATGGTGAAGATGTCTCAGAGAAGACATGAAGGAGCAAAAAAGATCTACATCAACAGAGCAAATGGAGAATTGTAGACAACAACCCTACAACAGGACAACAAGGAAAACATACAATATAAAGTTTGGGATCCAGGAGGATTTCAACAGATGGAACTCATGATCAAGAGATCACAAAAATTGTTGTTCCTTGGGAGTCTGATGTAGGAGCATCCTACCTCCAAAATCTTGTACATTTTGTAGAGACCTAGGGGGCCTTTCATTTACTAGGGATTGGGTCCCTTAATGGTTGATTTATTGTATTTCTCTATGTTTTGTTGGTTTCTAGAAGAGAGACATAGGATTTGAGAGTGAGGGATTGTAAATGTTTTCGAATGTATGAGAAAAATAGAGGGATTGCTAAATGAGAGAGATCTTAGGAGGATGAGACAAATCCTAAGATTTGGTTTGTTGAGAGTTAGCTCTCATAGGGATTTGTGAATCCTAAAGATAAGAGTTGAGTGAGAGGTTTGTGGATACGAGAGGATCCTTAGAGATTGATCGTTGAGAGGACTGTGGATCTGAACCAGAATTGGTTTCAAAATCCTTGTGTATAATATTGTAAGCCTAAGAGGCATTAGGGGTGTGGCCAACAAATGTAGAATAGGCTACGAAGAGGAGTGGAAAATTGAGTGGAAAGTAGCTAACTGAGTGGAGAATTAGGCTTACAAGAGAGAGGGACTTTTTGAGTATAATTCAGGTCTGAGAAGGCATTGAAGCCTTATATAAATCTATGTTCTGTGTATACCTACTTGAGTAATGGGAAGGAATACTCTGTGTTGAGTATCATTGAGAAAATTTTTGTTTATATGTGTGAGGAGCCTTTGTCATCTTGAACATTATGTCTCTATGAAACTAGACATTGGAAACTCTGTAGATATGTGTAAACAATTGATGTCGCAGAGATTAGAGTGTGTTTGCAGGATAATCGAAGCTCAGGTGAGAGTGCAATGAAGATTGACCGAGATCTTGAATGGGATTCAAGAGATCATCGATCACTATAAATGATCGATGATCTAATCGTCACTGCAATAGTGTAATTTGAAGGAAGCTACATGAACCATCAGATCATTCCATCGGTGAATGATAGTCGTTAGATCAAGGTTAATAAGGTTTAATCCCAAGATTGAGTGGGAGTCGTCCAGTCAGTGGTAGATCAAATCTGAGTTGTCGATTCGATTGGGACAAGGATTGCACGACAAAGACATCGAACCATAGATCCGAAGACATGATCGACGGAGGAGACTCATAGCGCACAATAAATTTGCACAAAGATTAATTCAAAGGGAGTGTTGCACTATCAATCTAGACCGCCCATTTTTTTGGTAACGTGTTAGCTTAGGATTAATGCTGACAAGAAGAAAATTGTTAACGCGCCACTTTGTTGGTTCGTGTGGGCCATCAATCTTGGTTGTTGATTAAAACATAACCGTTGATTCTTTCCAGGGATAAAAGCTATAGACTAAGAATATTTTTTTATTGATACAAGGTCATAAACCTCGATCATATGAATGATTGAGACTGAGAGTGCTAGTGCTAAAGGTTAAGTGCTTGGTTATGATAGTTGGTCACATAGTGAAGGTGCCACGAGGAAGCGCTACATTAAAGGATGCTCAAGAGGATAAGTGCTCGATCATAGCCATTGATCACATAGTTGAAGGATAAGAGCTCAGGTTTAGAGCTATTATATATACAACAAGCACCTTTTTAGGTTGGTTTATGGTTCTATCCATTATTGAAGAGGAATTAGGTAAGCACCTAAGCCCTTAACCTTTTACATGCTTTTAGATAGATCCTTGGACACCCCATTGTGGATTTAATTAGCAACATATCCACTTTAAGCTACCATATTGTGGGAAAGACCTGGTAGGTTGCTATCAAAACATGTTTCCAACTATAAAATTGTATGTCGTTGCATATATATAAAATTAAAAAAATTAATTAAATAACTCATGCACGGTTTAAAATATTCATAACTCAAATGCTCAAGCTAGGAGATACAATAGAAATCTTAAAATTTCCCTAAGAGATTTAAGGATCAAAGTCATATCGCTAATAAATGTGCTTGAGTGTGTCCAAGGGTAAGAGGATTGTTAATAAATGGATAAATTCCACCTTCACAACACATCAAAATTCTAACACCATTCTGACAACGAAACAATGTTTTGGAAAGATCTTTTTTAGGTCTCAATGCTTCAATAACATGTTGGTAAAGGGTCAAACTTCTAACAGCTTGAGTCCTTTTAAAAAAAAAACAATTTCTCAGATGTGTATTTTGGCAATTATAGGTAATATTAAATTCTTAAATACTTCAAACTTGATAGATTTCTCCTACAAGGAAAAGACTTTTCTATCATTTTAGTTAAATGATATCATTGCCATTAATTGTTCCAAGATGTTTGAGAGTGGATTCAACATCATAAAACTTTATATGGAGAAAGTAGAATTTCATATCCCATTAAAATTTCAATTGGTTTGACATTTTTTAGGATTTCACAATTGGAAATACTTAGTTTTAAGTGTAAAAACCTATGTGAATCTTACCAATTATATAAAATGCCAACTCTAAAATGTTTGGTAATTTTCTTTCTAAAAACATGTTGTTCTGACTTTATCATGAAAATAATTCTTAAAATTTTATATTAAACATGCAACGACATATAAATATATTCAAATAACAATATAAAATTCTATTTCAATCAATCGTTCCATGCAATCACAAATAATTTGAAAGACAAACAAATTACGCATCAACTAGTCTGTTAACCAACTAAAATTGTTCAAAGATTTGTTATAATTAACTTTTCATTTCCTCTGCCACAAGATGAATAAAAAACAATATAATTAGCGAAATAAAGATAACAAAAAGATACAACAATAGTATAACTGATGAAATAAAACATGTACATATCACTCTCCGTTGTCATCACCCTGATTATCTTCCTCGCTTGGCATGATAACATTGTTGCCTCCGAATTATAAAGAATGAAATTATTGATGGAATCAATTTCTAAATTTGTTGATGTATATATTCATGAAATAAAACCGACATATAGTACATATGATATAAAAATATACATTATGAAGTTCAATGTGAATAGTTACTGTGTAGAATTTTGATAAACGATAAGTCATTTACTCTTTATCAAGCGCCTTTTTCCATTTGTTTGGAGAAGCTCTCCTTCTCTTTTGTCTTCATCCCTTTTGTCATGCCAAATCACTGCACCCGGTGTGTTGTTGATCTGCTTGATGTACTCACTGGCATAATAGAAAGACTCATATGATATGTATCCCTATTCCATAGACCCCTCAGGTTTTCCCCTTTGTTGAACAAAACCTTTCAATTTCTTCATGTACCTCTCTAATAAGAACATCCAACGAGAGGAAACCATTCAGACTAATTCAACCTCATATACGAGGTGAATTAGAAGATGAACCTGCAAGTCCATGAAACTCGTCGGCAATTCCTTCTCAAACATACAAACAATCTCAACTAGCTCTTGACGCCAACATGGAATGCTAGCCATATGAATCTCCTTTGATGTGATCCAACATAAAAATGCAGATAATTTAGATATGGAACGTCGTAGGTCTCGGAGGAAGTCATGGTTCACACACCCATGCATGAGCAGAGGATAATGACACTACAAAGTAAACATATAAAAAATTAATTATGTTTTATCCCATGGCATAAAAATCAAAACAAATAATAAAATCATGTTTTTGACATACATACTCTTAGAAGGTTGAAATGGTCATGTGATTTCAACCCCGACAAAAGGTCTTCCATAGTGAAGTTGCACCATAGTGAAGACCCATATAAAGAAGATACCTTCACACCCAATGTAGCTTCCTTTTCCAAATAATTATCATCTTTCTTCAAAATCCATGGGACATCACCTTCTTTGAAAGACCAAGAGGGACCAACCTCTCCTCTACTTTCTTGTCTTGGCCAATGTTTCTTTTTAGTTTTTGAAGAAATAATATCTCTCCTAACAGCCAATGCCTAACTTTCTTTTGATGATATGTGCCTCCATAAAGAAGATGAAACATTTTTAAATACATGCATGGGATCTAGTAAGTGGGAAATCTTAAGATGCTCCCATATGGGAGCTCATAAAAGACAAATTTCCTTTTCATCCCAATGGGAAATTTCTCAACATAGGTGTTGAAGAATTCTGGATCATCGAACATAGGTTCCCCATTTGAATCGAACATTTATGTAATATCTTTCTTCTTCTCTCTCTCATATGCTCTAAGCCATTCTGTTGGTGTCATTATTACAGGCCTTTGGGTTCTCTCTGGTTTACCATTGAAAGCGGATGTTTCTCTTCTGTAAGAGTGTTGTTCTAGAAGGAATACCCTGGAGCATCTGTACACTAGCTTTCATAGGTGGTTGGCCCACCTAGCCTTCATAGAAGGTCTACAACATTTACATCCATGATACCCTTTTGTTACAAGACCTGCAAAATTATTAATGTATATAGAGCGCATTAGCATTAAAGATCATAACAATCACAACGAATTAAATATGCCAAAAAACATTGTTACATATATAAACAAAACAATAAACATGTAATTTACCAAAGAAAATTCCTAATCCTGGATAATCATGTGTGGTGTAAGCACATATGCCATACAACGTAAAACTCCTCTCTGTTGCAATGGGTCTTGATACATTGTATACATGTATCCCTTCCCATAATTCCTTCAATTCATCTACCAATGGTTGTAGGTAGACATCCATATTCTTGACTTTTATTCTACCAGGGACTATAAGAGCCAACATAATATGTTCATTCTTCATGGACAACCATGGGGGGATATTGTTATTGATCATTACTACAGTCCAAATAGAATAGTTGGTGTTTTGGAGGGAATATGGGTTGACGCCATCCATGGCTATGTTGAGTCATATAATTCATACTTCATCCTTGAATTTTTTGGGCCATGTATCCTCTATATGATTCATGGCTATTGAATATGTTGGGATTCGCATAACTCCCGACTCACTTTTGTGTGAAACATGTCATCCCTACAACATAGCTAATTCTTTGAAATGAAAGAGCATTTGAATCCTTGGGATTATAGGCATGTGCTTCGATATCTTATGAGGAGTACCATGTGATTTACACTTTTTATTTGATTTATGGTACCTCTCATGGCCACATTTCAGACATATCTCAGTGTCTGTATATTCTCATCTATATATAATACAATCATTTAGACATGAATGATATGATATGTACTCAACACCCAACATTTTCAACATCTTCTTTGCCTCTTCACAACTACCAAGAAAGACATTATCACTCGAAATAACCTTATCTTTGAATAACCCGCAATTAGTGGACAATAGAATTGTACAATGTCATTTAACGTTCATAAAATTGACCATTTTTAATGTTGATTGTGTGACACAATTTCTCAAAATATAAGAGACTTGATGGGCAATTACCTAAATATTGATGAGAAACATGCGTTTGACATGCCAAACTTTGCTTTCAAGTTGTATAGTAACATTGTTGTCCTAAGTTGGGTAGACTTTGCAATGAACCAAATGCTTAAAATATCATAACATAACAAAAGTAAACACCATGTACAAAATTTGAGCATGGATCACAATGCCAAGATATATAAGTTACACAATAAATCCTTAAATAATAGGGGAACCCCCCCCCCCAAATAACCAAATACCTTCATACAACACAATTTACATCCTCCAATAATGAATACATTACCTCTCTATATACCTATTCACACTTGCACATGAGGCCCCTTTACCATTAGGCCAACCTTATTACATATATATTTACGCTAGAAGATGTAAATGATGATGAATTGGTCCTTAGCTTATCTGGAATGGTGCTGGAGGTTAATGAAAGGGGGGGAAACTTTTACAAAAATATGAGGGATATAGTGGAACAAACGTATAGACTTACTTTCCACTTACAATACAAAAATCAATCCAATGATTCCAAGAACTAGGTTATATCTAAACTACATGAAGCGTTTCGAGAGCAATGGTCAATGAGACCTGTCAGATTTGTAATAGAAAAAACATACAACAACAAAAAAATAAAATTCAAAAAGTTATATTCCTAAAAATGCTTTTCTAGAATATGTATATATTACTACAAAACATTCCTTTATTAATATCAATTTTGCTATATTTAGTTTTCATATATCAATATAAAAATAGTTTATTGTCATGTTACTTTTTTCAGGAAGATTATGAAAATCCCAAAGGATCAATGAGCTGATATCCCAAATATGCCAGTAGGAATGTCCAAAAAAGTGTACAAGGAGATGGTCAAAGAAATGGACATAATTGCATCACAGGAGGAGCCATCTCAACAACAACATGCTTCAAATGTGTGAAATCATTCAATTTTTCTATTAGGTACATATAAATAAATAATTTAGCATTAACTATTAATTTTCAAGTATTTTCTTGCAAAAATAAAACAAAATGGAACCCATTCTGTTAGCACTAGAAGTCACCTCCTGACTGCAGGGGAGGTAAGCCAAGTACCCATCATTTTATACAGTAAATGTAAATGAGTTTTAGGTGGTCAAATAGAGAAGACTCAATAATAATAACGTTCTAACTCAGAAATTTGGACTAGCATGCATAAGCAATTGAGGTCTGGAATCAACTTCAGTCAATAAGTTGGAGTAAGGGTGAATAGAGGGAAGAATTTGGTGAGGAGAGTGTGGAGGTGTGTTGTGGACATCGGGTATTCCATTAGCCTAAGGAGGAAAAGCCTAAACAAAAGATCCTCTTGAATTCAAATCTCAAAGAAAATGAAAAAAATTATAACAACACTATAATATAACATCCATCATAATACAGTCATAACAATCCATGTGAATCAGTCAAACATGAAATCTCTTAGTTTCAAAGGAAAATAAGATGGAACAATAAATCCGACTTAGATTAACCAAGATGTCTCAAAAACAAATACATAACCAGAGAACTAGTGTTCTTCATAAAAATATTACAATAGCAGGGAGCCTAGCTCAACCATTCGACCGCTACAAAATATAAAAACTGAGTATTTATACTCAAAGAAACTTGCTCCCTTTAGAAGTGCACTCTGGTCATTGCATTCAAGGCTTGGCGTCTGCATATTCTTGTTAGACTGCACTTGCATTCTTCTGTCAGATGCGAGCTCAGATTGGTATGGGCTTTGCAGGGAAATTCATTGACATGGGAGTTTTGGGCTGATAGTGTGCCTCCACGACCAACTCTTACATGCTTTCCCTCCCCATTTTCATTTACTACTTCATCTGGATCGGGAAGAGGCCTAACACCCATGAATGTTCCAGGCGGTGCACGCGACTTCTTCCAATCGATCCTGGAACCTCAAAACCACGTAGATCCTCTGATGAGACCAAGACGAGCGCTTTCATCCCTTGACGCAGCTCACGTGAACTCGACACCTTTACCTACATGCAACCTCGTGCCATGACCCAACGCTTATCCCATATGATATTTCAGGATTTCATGTTTCAGGAGTCCTCTCTGCACTTGATTCCCAATATCCCGATGGTTGAACTCGCGAAATCGACTGACTCAGATGGACGACTGGATATCCTATGCATCCGATGGTTGGGGCTCCTCGCGATGGGTGCTTCCCTCTTGGCACTTACTTCCACCTGACCACAGTCTGTGACCCTGGGCTCAATCTTGGGCACTTCGTGATTTCACATTTCAGGAACTTGCACCTTGCTCCATGCTGAAACCGACGACTCACAAAATTGTGATTTCGCATTATCTGCTGCCACGTGCCCCTTTGGTTTGGATGGCCTAGATATAATCGACATTTTAGGACCTCGGCTATTGGCATGTTGATCCTGCGCCACGCATCCTTCTAGATCGGACGATTAAGACTGAGCTTGTGCTTGATTGGATTTTTTCAGACCAGAAGAGTGCGTGCCTCGACCTTGAATAAAACACATTTGTGGGTTTTTTAAACCCCTTCTTTCACATTTGGTCATCCAATAGACAATTTCTAAGGGAAAACACCCCCCACAAAAATATGTGATAACATTAGGCTCCATGGGGGATAGAGTCCTCCCTGCAAGGCTCTAAGATCTCCTTTTGCAGTTCCAGTCGCCTTTTGTTGGGCTATGGAGTCATGCACTGAAACATCATACTGAAGAAAACAGGTCAACACGTACACTATTCTAAAAGTGAAAGCAAACACACCTGCTCCTGAGGGAGCTTATTTATGTACAAAACCTAAGTTAACTGACTTTTACAAAATGATAGGTAAAAGCAAACTTCCACCATAGCCATTCAAACTGTTTGATAACTGAATCCTTCACTTCACTGCAAATGATTTATAAAAGACAAGGAAAGTGTGAAAACTGACTAATTTGATTCTTATGATCACCCATATTACCTTCAAATGCCGATAAAAAGATCAAGCCTGCATGCTCCAAATCATTTGAAAAGTGTAACTTTATGTACTCATTGACAGGGTCATGAAACTGAAGGAAACACATGATTTACTTATGAAAGGTTACCTTCACTTTTTCAAAGCTGCTGACAACTTGCTTGATGTCCCCTATAGGCACACTTGATTGAAAGACAACCATAGGCATCTGTGGGTCCAAAAGCTAATTACTGTGAACTGTAGGTACAAGTGGAAGAAGGATGGACGTAGGTGGTTGTTGATCCACTGATGACTGTGGATTTACTTCAGGCTGTGTATAAATGACCTCTTCATGTGCCTCAACTAAGGGCTACTCCTGGTAAAATTTTATATCTTCTGTGACAAGGCCAACCTCTACATCATCCTTACTGTCTTCATAGTCATCAAATATAAGATAAGCTTGATGCTTATCATCACTAGGATATTCATCAAAAAGGGTTTGTCTTTCATATCTATGATAAACCTTTAAATCAATAATTTTATCAAGAAAATAACTGTTAAAAATATCTATTTCAGGAACAATAGTAACTGTTGCTCCTAGTTGTTCATACACATGATTTTCATCAATACCGGGCTGCTCATGGATACCTGCATCGAAGACAAAATTATCCACGGTCTTTTCTTCATAGGGACAACAGGTAAAAATTGCCTTATGTTCAGAGTTGAGATGATACCGACTTTGAATCCTACCACAAGCTCGGAGGTTCTCCTCCACTTCCCCAACATCCATGAATAACTGAGATAAAGATGTTGA